>BJCO01768742.1:0-43725 GCA_018326465.1 Flaveria floridana | reverse complement strand
CAGTACAAGAGTTATCACCTTCACTGATGAATGCACTTCCTGCATTGTTAGTTTCTTTGAAGTGATAAGGTGAGACATGAGATCTCACACTCTTGTTTCTTGTTTTCTCATCCATTTCAAGTGCTTCAACTTTTGCAACTAGTGTATCTAGACCAATTGTCTTAAGATCTATGGTGTTCTTGAACATGGACACAGTCGGCTTCTAACTTTCAGGTAAAGTATGGAGCATCTTCTTGTTTAGTTCCTCAGTAGTATACTTCAACTCCAAGATATTCATCTCAGTAACAAGTTGCATGAATCTATGGAGTTATTGAGGAATTGATTCACCCTCAATATGATGAAAGGTTTTATATTGTGATCTAAGGGTGTCTTTCCTGATGCTTCTTATCTCATCACTCCCTTCATAGAGAGTGTGGAGAATTTTCCACAAGGAGTTTGCTGTTTTGTAATTTTCACATCTGATCAAGATTTCTTCAGATAAAGCCATGCTAAGCAGACTGTAAGCTTTGATATCGACTTTAACCTTCTTGACATCATCAGATGAGAGATCTTTTGTGCTTATTGGTTGATTTTTGTCATTATAGTCCGGCCCAAGAGCAGGTGGAATATAAGGACCTTCTGTGATGGACTCCCACAAGTCAGAATCAGTGTAGTTCACATGATTCCTGAACTTGATTTTCCAGGATTTAAAATCGGCTTTGGTTTCCAACTTTTGAGGTTGGTAGGATCCACCAAAAGAACTCATTTTTGTTAAAGTTTTTAGACTTTAACAAACACTTGTTATAGTGAAATGATCTGTCAATAACTCAGATTTGCTATTCAATAGATCTGAATAGAGATTTAAATTAATCAAGCAATAGCACAATGCTTGTTGACTGAAATATCACAGATTTAATGATAAAATAGAGCAAAAATTAAACAATTTCAATACTGATAGATCAATCGATCTAAATCAATGAGCACTTGGCTCTGATACCACCTGTGAATCCAAGGATAGCAATTCAGGAATTATCAGTATTGAAATGTGGACGAGTTAATGAGTGCGGAATATTCAGTAACCGTCATTTAATTATAATTAATTGATAATCGTTGACTAACAATTAATTTTTGCAAACACAAACACAATATTGATGAACAGAAAATTATTGTTTCAAATGTATTTCATTAATATTTGTATGATGATTACAAAGGATAAACAATGATATGAACAATGATAATGTTGTTGTTGTTGATTCTAAGGCGGCTAGGGTTGATGTGATGTGATGGCAGCCGTATGTGTTTGTTTGATTGTTGACGTGATGCTTGATTGAAAACGTTTGTTAAGCGTTTCTTTGATTCAATCGAGTCAAGCCAGTCAAGTGTATCAAGCCCCATTGATGTGAAACCTAGGATCCATATTTATAGGCACGCGTGTTTCTGTTAAGGAAACACCAGATCTCTTGGGAATCGCACAGCTGTCAGATTGGACTAACAGCTGTCACTTCAACTGTTGACTTGTTGATTAATAACACTTGTATTCAGAAAAATACAAGTGTTATAGCTCCGTGGTAACTTGGTCATCCGCAGATCTTGTTCTTCCGCAGGTGTCTTGATCCTTTCGAAGCATTTGTTTCTTCCGAAGATAATGAATCTTCAGCAGCAATCTTGTATATCCGCAGCATTTCACACTTGGATTTCTTGACTGGTGGATAGTTCATCCATAGAAGATCTTCGGATGTAATGTTACATAGTAAGAAATATATCTATGGAAGAACAAAATATTCATCCGTAGATGTTTCTTACACTTAGTCAATTTTCAAGAAATTGACTAAGTTTGATATTTGATCCTGCAATTAATCAAAATAACACATACATATATGGGTTAGCATATACATTAAATGCATGCATAATTAATGATACTTACAATATTCATTACAAGAATTGGTTAAAGAGATAAGCCTATACAAATTGATCTAGACCAACAAGTCCTAGATCTAACAATTCTTAACGTTGTTCTATCGTTAGATTGATCCGGGGTTTTCGTTCTCACTGATTGGATCGCCAATCAAATAGGAATCCGCACTATTTGATCTGGTTACACATTGAATTTGTTAGTACTCCGTATGTACATGGTCCTAACAAGTGGTATCAGAGCTTTGGCTCTTGATTCTTCGTGGATTCGATCGACGTTTTGGTTAAAGTTAACGTTTTTCTTCAAAAATTCTTGCTTTTCATACAAAATGAGTTTTTGATGTGTGCATTATTCAAAAGGTTTGAACTTTTCGACTTACAACAGTTTAGGGTTTGTGCAAAATCATTTTCAGTCTAAACGGGTTCAAAATCTCAAATTTTTAAAATTCAGAAGTCTCAGTCACGCGATTGACTCAATCGCACGACTGAATCCCATTCGCACAACTCAATCACACGATTGACTTAGTCGCATCCTTATTCGCACGATTAAGCTAAGTCGTACGGTTGTACCCATTCGCACTCTACATTCGTATGATTGACTTATTCGTGTCCTTCAATCGCACGATTGACTCAGTCGCATAAGGTTCTTCAAGTTTGAGCAATTGCTTGTGGGTATCCTAAAGTTTTGATAGTGTGGACGATCAGAACACCGCGTTTACTGCTGGAAAGGACTCACGAATCCAAAACCTATAATGGAAACAACAGTTTGAGATTTACCTTAATGGAGTAGACCCAAACTTGTGGATTGCTATTGAAATGGGTTATTCTACACCTGTTAGAGCAAATGATGTTAAGCTGACTTTAAGTGGGATGAATGATGTGCAAAGAGTTGGACACAATACTGAGAAGAAAGCCTATGCTTTACTGACACAGTCTATTCCTAAGGACATTTCCATCAATTTTCAAAACATAAACATTCCAAGAAGCTGTGGTTAGCTTTGGAAAAGTGATATGATGGTAATGCAACTTTAAAGGCACTGAAGGCCAAAGCCATGAAGAAGGAATTTGACAACTTCTTATCCATCGGAAATGAATGCTTGGATGACATCATAGACAGATTTTATCATCTGATGAGTGAGTTGCACACACATGGGGTAACTACTTCAATGGAAGATAAAGTTGCAAGTTTTGCTGATGGATTGCCGGATAAATGGGATCCCTTTGTTTCGAATCTGAGACAGAATGATACTTTAGCCACTCTAGACAGCAATGATTTTATCTTGAAGCTAAGGGAGGAGGAGCTGAGACTAAAGTACAAGTCCAAGAAGGGGTCATACACGTAGAATCCATCACTGTATAATGTTGCTCCTACCCCAACCTCATCAGGAGCACCTCTTCAAACAGTGTTCGTGTCAAACACGTCTGGAAATTCTCAGAGTGGATCTTTTGGAAGTGAAATGTTAGGATCATCTAGCGTTCAATACAATAACATGGAAGCTAATCCAACAACGCTAAAGACTGAGAATTTGGGAAATGTTAAGGTTGAAGTAGCCAAGGAACACATGGATCTTCTTGCCGCGGTTGTGCACTCTTATGACGGATTAGTGGCTGGAAAGATTGGAAACTGTCACCTTGCTGATGAAGACTATGAACAGGTTGACGAGGCTGTATTGGAGAGAATGGATATAATGTGGGCTTTTACTAGTCCTGTTAGAAGAGCGAAGAAGTTTGTGAAAAAGACTGGCCAAAACCTGATTGCTACTAAAGACACAACCTTTGGGTTTGATAAAATAAAAGTCACATGCTTTAACTGTGGTGAAAAGGGATATTTCAAACGAGAGTGCGTGAAACCAAGGAAGAATGGAAATGGTAACCCTTTCTCATCACACAATCATCAGGAAAAGGAAAAGAATATGACTTCAACCAGTCAAGATTCCAAAGCCATGGTTGCTCAAGGAGATGAAGGACAGGACTGGACATTTCGGTTCATGTCTGGGGGTGAAGCTAATGTAGCGTTGGTGGAAGATCTTAACATTGAGTCGGCAAGTGAAGGAGATGACTTAGTTGATAATGCAAACTCAGACACCGAGAACGCTATAGATGCAGTTGAACACTGGGTTGAAGACGAATTGGCTGCTGCAAGCACATAATCTCTAACTAACGAGGAATCTTAGGTTGCTTTCATGGCTGACACCTTCTGGCACGTCATAGGTAAGTACCAAAGATGAACTTGTTGAGAAACATGCTTGTGAAGAATGAAATAAATTTCATGAAAGCACAGATTTAAAACTTGCTCGATTGTTAGATCACAATGATAGTTTAGTAAATGATTTAAAACTATACACTGAAGCTAACAGGGTGTTAAAATAAAATGAAAGTTGTTTCAAAGAAAAGATTGATTTGTTAGGAAAGCAGCTTAGGGAAACTAAAGTTGTTGCTTTTAATCAAGCTAATGACATCATGTTCTACCTAACCACTATAGAGGAAACAAAGAAAGAAAAGGCCATTCTTCAAGTTGAAATTGAATCTTTAAATCAGAAATTGCATAGTCTTGCAAGTTCTTCTCGTATTGTTAAGAACTTAGTCAAAGTAAGAAATGAGGGGCGGGGATTGGTTATCAAGAAGTGCCACCACCACATGCAATTCTTTTAAACACAAAATGTAGACCCATAAATAATCACCTAATAAAGGATCATGTGATGACCACTCCTCTTGTCAGTGATCAGGATACCATAGTTAAACCTGTACATCTGGATATTGACCAGAATGCATCTACATCTGGCATGAAAAATGAGGTTATTATTGAAGATTGGGATGAAGAGGATAACAATGCTACTTTGGGTTTAGGTTCAAAAGTGTATGTTTCAAAACCTTAAATTTCTGAACCAACTCATTCTAAAACTGTTCATCATCAACATCTCAATAAAATGAAAGAAAAAGGTAATCAAAATATGAAACAAATTAAATTTGGCAACGAAGGTGAGAAACCTCAAATTCAGAACAAGGAGATCAATCCTAGACCATACTCCCCATCACACAAAAGGTCTCCTAGTTCAGTTGAATGGAGATCCTGCTATGGATGTGGAGAAAGATTACATATATCTCCAAATTGTCCCTACTATCAGGCACCTAGACGGAGGGTTGAACTTTTTCATGATAATAAACCATGTTTTACAAAATTAAGATCATATACTCCTCCGAAACCCCACAGACAACACAGACTAGCCACTAGCACAGCTGTGATGACTGAGGTACAACATTGTGATTAAAGCAAACCACGGGTTCAAACAATCAACCAGTTGACTATTTATCACAAACAGTCCTTACACAAGACTGGTATGTGGAAAGCCAAATCACCAAGTGTGTCTGAGAGTGCGGACAAGATGAAGCATGTAGAATCCCCAACTTCACAAGGACAGTGGGTGGAGTTTGTGATGTGTGATGCCTCGGGGAAACGAAGCCCGTAAAGGCTTGGGTCCCACTCCAAACTAATCATTTCTATTTTTGTGCAGGTTGTCCGCTATAGCGCTATCATTAACACCTGGATTATTGATAGTGGGGCATCTAGGCACATGTCCGGGAATCTGTCTCTCTTTTTCAATGTCAAACAAATCAAAGGGGGAAATGTGATTAAACGTGACTGTTTTGAAAGTCGCTTAATCGACGTGATTAAAATTAACACGGATTTTCAACGAGCCGACCCTATACAAAAGCTTTTGATAAACCTAGATTTTACTATCTATTAGAGGTTAACAACGTCAAAAAGAAAGAAGAGGTGATTTCGGAGGAATCAAGTTCTTAGTCCGTCAAAGTGTTTTCAGTTTTAATACTTTTTAATTTTATTTTTCATTTTTCTGTTCTTTTTTTTCTCGCAGTTGAAAATTTCAAAAACACAAAAAGATTTTTTGTTTAGAATTTTAGGGGGAGAATTATTATTAAAAAAAAGGGAAGATGGCAGGTAAGCTGATAGCAAAGATAACAAATCTGAGAAACCAATTCAACGCTATGGAAAATGATAGTACACATGCATCGAATTATTTGGGACACCAAAAAGATTTTCCTTTTCGGAATTTTCTGATAAAGTTAAAATGATAAAATATTACAAATCTTCAATGTCAAAGCCTAACATGTTGAAAGATGATAGTAGGCTAGACGGTTATCATGGTAACATGGAGAAAATAGTTCTAGGGGGTGCAAGTCCATCATACATTGTGTCGATAAATTCAACAAAAATAGATCAGTAGACATCACTGGTGATTCACTTAAACTAAATCTATCAACAAGTTGTGGGTTCCCATCTTATCCCTAATCTATACAATCAACTAACTTTCAATAAGGGATGAGGAGCAAATGAAAGCCACAAAAGTGAGCAAATGACCAAAAATCTGAGCAATGAATATGACGAATGTCATAAAACTTCAAAATAAACGTATGAAAAGATTGCTCGAAAAGAAGATAGGTTTTGCGCCTCTCTGCTGAGTGATGACACTGGCCTGAGGATAAGCACAACCTGTATATTCTAAGAATTCACTGCTGTGTGTGCCTCTCTGCTATGTGATGGCACTGACCTGAGGCTTTGCATCTCTTTGAAAGCTCTTAGAATAGTTTCTTCTTTGCAAGACACTCTTCCTTGAGGTGCATAGCACTGATCTGAAGCTCTGTGTTTATTTACCACTAGACCGCTCAAAAATCTCCTGAGGAATGTTGATTACCATATAGGCTTGGGATCCATAAATGCTTGTTTATCTAATATACTTAAAACATCACCGATGGTTGTCAAGAATCTGTGTATGGATTTAAATGGACAAATATACTGAAAAACATCATGGCTGCATTTCCCAATGTTCAAAATCAAAGTGTAGAGCATAGTCGTTCTAGCATGATTTCATGTTAGTGCATTTGATACTTGGATGGTAAAAGTCTGTGAATGGTATATACAAGACCTTTCTGTTACTGATATTTTTACAAAATGTTCCAAATAAGCGTGTCGTGTCTATATGATTCCATATGAATTGGTCTCGAAAGGTAGTCAATGCTTGAAGCTGTTCTGTTCAGGGGGAGATAATATTCTAAATGATTAGAATGTATTTTCAACCAACACCAGATGAAAATTCCAAAAAAAATTTGTCTTATTTCATTTCAAAATTTCAAGTTTTTCCAGTCTTATTTATGTTTGCAATGTGTCAATGTCAGACTAAGTAACAAGATTTAACTCTGTGATAGTCACAAAACTGAACCAAATTTTAACGGTGAAAAGCTTACTTCTGAAAGATAAAATGAGATCACGTCTGAGGTGATCAATAGTTTTTGATAAAAGGATTACGTCTGAGGTGATCAACGGTTTTTAATAAAAGGATCACGTCTGAGGTGATCGATAGATAAAAAGATCACGTCTGAGGTGATCACAGATAAAAAGATCATGTCTGAGATGATCGATAAGCAGAAAAGTTACATGTGTAGTAACTACGTGTAAAACTGAGCCTGACTTAGTCAAAACCATGAGTATGGCCCAGTTGCACGACTGAACCATGAGTATGGCTCAGTCATACGATTGAACAATGCATATGGGCCATTCACACGATTTGATCAGGAGTATGGGCCAATCTCATGACTGGATCAAGAGCATGACCCAATCGCACGATTGGAAGCAAGATTATGAACCAATCGCACGACTGGACTTCAGTCGCACGTATGGAACATACGATTAGGTTCAGTCGCACGATTGAAATTCCTGAGAGTATAAATAGAGGCTCAGTCGGTCTTGACCCATTCATCTGTTTCAAATTCTCTGAAAAATACCGGCAAACGAGGAACCCTTTCAAAAATTTCTGCGTGATCTAGTTCCATTGCGAGTGCACTAACTGCTCACCTATTGATTACAGGCAGTTGGAGGATAAAATCACCTTACATTAAGTACACAATCGGCTTCTACTCTGACTGTGTGATTTCATTAATAACCAAAAATGGATCCATCAAAATAACCACATAATGATAATCTAAGTCAAATTAAACCATACCAAGTGCTTTGTCGGGATGAAATACACCTAAGGACACCTAAAACACACGGTTTTGACGACTAATTGACCAAATCATTATTTCGGGAACACGAACCGTCTGTACATGGCTGGACATCTGGATGAACTTCAATCGCATGATTGAACCATTCGCATGGTTCAATCGCACGATTGAACTAATCGGTAATTCAGTCGCACGACTAGGTCAATCGGATGTCGAAATGTGCGATTAAGCTCAGTCGTAGGCTCAATCGTACGACTGAGTTCATTCGTATGTTTCAATCGTATGATTGAACCAGTTACATATGATCTGTTTCAAAGTCAAGTTATTTTATATGTTAAACTGATCTAACATGATGAATGGGTGTTTGTTTATTGTGTTACAGTACAATGGCTGATCGGTGGCCAATGACCACCAAACACAACATCTGTGCTTACCTGAACCCGACTTCTAGGAATGCTGCTGAGTTCATAGGAGTCATATAATTCCTAAACAGATCAAGGATTCATCGAGCTATATCCACTGCTTGCATTCCATATTGATCACTGCAACAAGCATTTTGGGAAAATGCTGTAGTTGACCGTTCGACAGAGCCTTACCGAATCAGGACCTCGATTTTGGGTGAGCATATAGATGTTGGAGAAGATGATCTGAGAAGGGTACTGGGTCTGGGAGAAAATGGGGATCATTCGATCAAATTACATCCCCTAGTTGTACGAGGCAGCTTCTTGAGGATTAATTAGGACGGTGACATCAATGCCGGTGTGCTTAATAAGAGCAACATGTGCCCGCCCTTCAAGTATATGGCTCACGTGATTCTCAAATGTATTCCATCACGTCGAGGTGGATTCGATGAGCTAAGTGATCAGATGCAGAATGCTTACGTGGCTCTAGTTTTGAACCATCCGTTCAGCTCCTCCAAAATGTTCTTCAACTACATATGGGAGAACATTGAGGTGAAAGGGAAAGAGAGCTTCTGTATATACCCAAGATTCCTCCAGATGATCATCAACGAGAAGCTTCCAAACATGCCCAAGAACAAGGATGACGAGGTCATTCTAGAGGTGATGGACGATACAACTCTGGGCAGGATGAAGGTGTACCGAGGAAAGCCACAAAAGCCCCCAGTTCGATGTCTATTTGGGCATCTAGCTAAAGCAGATTACCCCTAGTTTGATGTCTATTTAGGCATCTAGCTAAAGCAGATTATGTGGCATCTAAAGGAAGGAGGTGGCGCCATATGGATAGTGATTCTGAGGTTGAGGATGTTGTGGTTCTTGATGAAGAGGGGGATGAACCTACTTCTAGAGACTACTCGCCTTGAACTCCGTCAGGATGATGATGATGATGACCATGATGATGGTCAGGGTGGTGGTGATGGTTCATCGAATGCTGGTGGGTCTGAGCAAGCTGCCATCCACCAGGACTTCCATATCAGTACTTTGATTTGGAAGGGGAGGAAGGAGACTTTTAGGAACCTCTGGTCAGGCAGGTTGGAGGGAGATGGGTGGCCACTAACAAAGGCAATGAGTCTGTTGGTGTGCAACAGACTAAGTCAGCTGGAGTGGATACAGAGGAGGCTGATTCTTCCTACACCCCTGATCAGCCTACCTCAAAGGGAATGGAAACTGCAACTCCCTCTCAGTCCAGACTGAAGAGAATGGCTACGCCTTCCCATAAAAAGAGTAAGCGCCCAAGACTAGTGCTGATGCGACCCTCCTTGCCCTCACAAACCTCTTCAACCACTACCATAATTCCACCTACTACCACCATCACACTCACAAATACACAATCCATACCAGCCTCACTTAAAAGAACCTCACCAAACATTCCACACACCATACCCATTCCCACACCTGTTTACACAACCTCTACAACCACCCTAACCACTTCCCAAGCCGGCACCTCAACCCAGCAACCTTACCTTTCTTAGAGTACCCCTCTACCCATGATGAGTCTGGAGGAACAACTTGCTAGCCTCAATAGGGTGGTGCTCAAGCTATTGGCAGCTGATGATCTAAAGACTTCCAAATTAGCCAGCTGATGTCAGTGAATACAGCACAAGGCTAGCAAATTACCAAATTGACTGAGAAGAACGAATCCCATGAGCGTGCTTTAGTTTGAGCTTATAAGGCCCTTTAAGCTCTGAATGAGCTGGTACGGGCATCCACCAAGAAGATCAAGGATATAGGGAAGGAGAATAAGAAGATTGTGCTGAGATCGAAAGGGAGGAAGGAGGATCCCTGATGATAAAGGGTGATGGAGATGATGATGATCACGAATCGGGTAATGATGGGTCTAATAATGATGATGAGGTAGATGTGAATGAAACTGGTGAGGAGAAAAAGAAGGATGAAAATGATGATAGAGATCAACCTGAGGGTGAAGGCAAAGCTCCAACCTCTCCGTAATCTGATATGGAGAGAAGAACAAAGAAGAACCAAGATTAGGGAGCCTCAACCTTAGCTCCTCAAGATAAAGATCAATCAGATAAATCTCACCAGATCGATGAATATGGTGTGCACCCCTTCAGCAAATCAAGACCCAGTTCACTATGGTTCTTGATTTGCAGGGGAAATTCAGACGATCGATGAGTTATGCGCCAGAAGAAGGGCAGATCATTCATGACTTATCAGATGAGCAGATAGCAGAAATGTTCAGGCTCAACCCTGATGAGATCGTCAGAGACGCACCAGGAGTAGACATTATCAGTGATGAAGAACTAAATGGTGTAGATGAGGTGGAGATTGAGTATGTCACGTCTGATTATTATCCTCAGTACATAAATGACGATGGCGATGCCGTACCAAACTTAGGCGAAATATTTGACAGTGACAACCTTGACAAGATAAATGAGAAGGTCACTGAGAAAGAATCTACAGAAAAGACCGCTCAAGCTGAGGATGCTGATGTCAAACAAAGAAAAGCTGAATGGGCTGAGTGTCTAGCTGAAATGAGGAACCAGCGTGCACTACCAAAGGAAAATTCCTACGCGAAGCTATACAAAGTCAAAAGGTGTCAGAAGGTATCGGGGAAGATAATTAGCTGGGCATACTTTGAAGACTTGAATGTCTACGCTGTGAAGAGAGAGAAGGGGATAGATTACTTTAGACATCCTCATGATCTGAAGACTCTACATGGTTTTAAGCTGAACAAACTAGCAGGCTTAGACCTCTTATATGCTGATCCGAGAAGGATGTAAGGATGGTTTGAAAGAGCTTTAAAGAGAGAATATCTTACTAAGTGGGTGAACTTCAAACCTCAATAGCCAAGGAGGTTCCTGAGCAAAACGGATATAGATCCCATTTCAGGTAGACCAAAATTGGTTCTGAAATGGAGACCACCCAGGACAATGACAAAGATTCCTATGAGGAAAATGCCACAGAACTTCACATCTCACTTCCAGTGGTGGTATTATGACTGGAGGACCGGCGAAGCCATGATTGTACTAGATAGAGATAAAAAGATTGAGACTATCCGGGTATTTGACCCGATATGGCTTACCAACTTGTCTGAGGATGATGTATACATATTATATAAGTGGCCACTGTTTTATGACACTCTGGACATAGTGCAAGCTCTTCAATTCCAGCATGTCATCAGATTGTGCTTCGCATTCGAAATACATGCTGGGGTAACCAAAGAAGAAAAACTGAAAAAGTTTACTGAGTGTGTGAAGAATGTTAGACATTAGAGAGAACTAGGTCCAAGGGGGAGTTTGTTGATACATGATGGCCCTAGTTCATTGTACTTGAATGTTTATGTCTTCCATTCTTACATATATGTAATACAATAGTTTTGTAATGAAATGATATGTGTTTGAATGTCTATTTACTATTGAATGTGTAATATTCTTATAGTGTTTATGAATACACATTTAAATGAAAATTATATATGGGTTTGTATTAGTTATACATAGTTCTGAGTTAATAATGATTCAGGAATATGTTTGACTTAGTCCTATGGTTATTCATGCTAATGGACCATGCTTATGGATCAGTCGCATGACTGAACCAAGTGATTAGGTCAGTCGCACGACTGAGTCATAAGACTGGCTCAGTCGCATGATTAGACAAAGTGTATGGTTCAATCGTGCGCATGAACAAATCGTATGGCTCAATCGCACGACTGAACCATGCTAATGGCTCAGTAGTATGACTATATACTGAAACCTATAAATACCACATAATTCGTGAAGAAAAAAACACTTCGAGTTCTATCATACCTAGCCGTCCAGAGAGTTCTATCTCGTCCATCCAAGTTCATAGTTCGTCCCAGATCATTTTCTAATCATTCTTAACATTGTTCTATCGTTAGATTGATCTGGGGTTTTCGTTCTCACTGATTGGATCACCAATCAAATAGGATTCCGCACTATTTGATCTGGTTACACATTGAATTTGTTAGTACTCTATACGTACACGGTCCTAACAGTTAGTAAATTGCAAACCGTAGTCGCGCATTTGCTGTTGAATCTATATGATTTGAGAACAGCAGCTTGCAGCAGTAACATATTCAGTCTCACATGTTGACAGAGCAACATATGTCTGCTTCTTGTATTGTCAAGTGACTAATCGTCTTCCAAAGAACTGACACCCCGCAGAAGTTGAATTATAGTTCATCTTAAAGCCTCCATAATCTGAGTCACTATATGCAGTAAGTTCAAAGTCATCATCATGAGTATACCGTAACCCAAGTGTTGGTGTACCCTTCAGATAACAAAAAATCCATTTCACTCTGATGAGATGGTTCACTTTAGGTTTTGATTGATGTCTTGAGTAGAGACACGTAGCATAAATGATATCAGGATGAGAAGCGGTGAGATACGTGAGAGATCCGATCATCCTACGATACATGGTGGCATCCACCAAATCCCCGTTTTCATTAGGTGCCATATCGTGATTTGTGGCAAGAGGGATACCAGCTACAGTGGCATTTTCCATGTCAAAACGACTCAGTATGTCTCCAACATATTTAGTCTGATGCAGGAAGATGCTGGTAGGTGTCTTATCCACTTGTAAACCTAGAAAGAACTTCATTTCTCCCATGGCACTCATTTCGAATTCAGCTTTCATCATTATTTCAAATTCTTTACATAGGTCTTCATTTTTGGAACCGAAGATTATGTCGTCCACATATATTTGAACCATCAGCAAATCACCATCCTTTTCATTTATAAACAAAGTGCAGTCAATTACTCCCATATGAAAACCATGTTTCATTAGATGTGTGGAGAGTTCCTCATACTAGGCTCGAGGGGCTTGATGCAATCCATACAAAGCCTTATCTAATTTATAGACCCTGTCCTCATGATAAGGATCTTCAAATCCCTCAGGTTGACTGACGTATACTATTTCACGGATATCACCATGAAGGAAAGCACTTTTCACATCCAGTTGATAGACCTTGATTTTCATGTAGGATGCATAGGCCAGGAAGATCCTGATTGCTTCCATTCTTGTCACTAGAGTAAATACTTCATTGTAATCCACCCTTCGACTTGTCTAAATCCCTGAACCACTAACCGTGCTTTGTTTCTGATAATGACTCCCTGGTCATCTTTCTTGCAGTGAAGAACCCATTTTGTTTCAATGACTTTTGCACCCTTTGGTCTATCCACCAGGGTCCAAACACCTAGTTTCTTAAATTGTAGAAGTTCTTCTTGTATTGCATTAACCCACGCTTCATCTTTCAAGGTATCACTCACGTACTTGGGCATAATATGAGAAACAAAATATTTATACACCCCATCATGAACATATCCCTTTTCTATCATAGCTGCATAGTCAGCAGTGTACAACTGATTTCTTGTCTGTACCCTAGAGAGAAGATTCCAGATAATGTTTTCAGGGGGATGATTCATACTAGTCCTAGTCACTGGAGTGGTAGGAACAATCACTTCAGATTCCAATTGAGTTATTACTGGTTCATCTTCTGTGGCTATAGGGTGGCTAGACCCTGAAGAGTCAGCCAACGCATTTCCACCCACTGGAGTACTCTCACCCGAGCTGACATGCTCCTCATTGTTTGAGTTTGCATTTACTCTATCCTCATCATCATAGGTGTAATCACTTACCTCTTATTCTGCCCCTGAAGACCCAGAAACACCATCGAATGGTGTTGTTGAGCAAGAATTCAGATTAGGAGTGTTCAGGACATCATACATCATTTTAGCAGCTACCTCATCTTTAGATCATTCAGGGGGAAGATTAAAGGACTTGAAAAATCCATCATAATCAAAGAATGATGATGGACCTTTCCCTGCAGGTTGGGTGGTGTAGCGTTGAACATCCACATTGCACTACACTTCAACTTGACCTGTAGCGTTGTTGTAAACCCGTTTGTTAGGAATATTGTACCCAAGAAAAATGCCCTCCTCTGCCTTTTCACTAAACTTGCCAGGTTGAGTTTTCTTCAACAGCATACATGGAGCTCCAAATGGTTCCCGATATTGCAGATTTGGTTTACGTTTTTGTAGCAACTCATAACAAGGTTTACCATGACGCTTGACAACAAGTACTCGATTGATAGTGTAGCATGCATTAGCAACTGCCTCATTCCAGAATTGAACTGGCAGTTTCGAATCTGCCAACATAGTCCTCGTAGTTTCGATCAAGCTTCGGTTTTTACGTTCAGCAACTCCGTTCATCTGTGGAGTATAAGCAGAAGAAAATTGATGAACAATACCCTTCTCTCTACAAAAGGCATCCATCCCCTGATTCATAAATTCTATGTCGTTGTCTGAACGAATCTTCCTCACTTTCAACTTATATAGAGATTCTAGTGTGGTGGCTAAAACCTTTAATGACTCAAACGTTTCTGATTTTGCCTTAAGAAACATAACCCATGAAAACCTCGAGTAGTCATCAGTTACCACAAAGCAATACCAGTCCCCTGCAATGCTTTTAGTACTCACATGACCAAATAAATCCATGTGCAAGAGCTCCAGTGGTATCTCATTGAATGAACTTTCTTTGATTTATGAGATTTCTTGGTCTTTTTACCTTTCTTCCATGATATGCAGAAATTTGGAAGCTGAAAATTTTTGATAGTAACTCATTCAACTAGGTTATTTTGAACCAAATGATTCATCTTTCATGGATTGATGTGTCCCATTCTCTGGTGCCATGAGATAGAGTCTTTCTCTGTGGCTTTAGACAAGAAGCACAGTGCATCTGACTCAGTAGTAGAAGCTCTTGACATGTCCAAGACATACAGGTCATTTTATCTTGAAGTTGACATCAAGATTTTCTCCTCAGGGATAACGTATTCCTTCTTTAGTATGTAGCACTTCTTATCATCGAACATCACTTTAAACCTTTTATCGCATATTTAGGAAACCGATAACAAATTTTTTTCCGGTTGCTGAACATAATTCACTTTATCCAAGTTCACTTTCCCATTTCCCACTGCACCTTGCGCTGTTATGTAGCCACCTTTATCACCAACAAATGATACATGTCCCACTTTGATTTGTTTGACATTGAAAAGGAGTGACAGATTCCCGATCATGTGCCTGGATGCCCCACTATCAATAATCCACGTGTTAGTGATAACATTATAGTGGACAACCTGCACAAAACAGAAATGATTAGTTTAGGAGTGGGACCCAATCTTTTACGGTCTTGGGTTTCCCAGATGCATCACACATCACAAACTCCACCCACTGTCCTTGTGTAGTTAGGGATTCTACCTACTTCATCTTGTCCGCACTATCAGACACACTTGGTGATTTGGCTTTCCATATGCCAGTCTTGTGTAAGGACTATTTGTAATAAACAGACGATTGGTTGATTGTTTGAACCCGTAGTTTGCTTTCATCACCATATTGCACCTCAGTCATCACAGCTTTGCCAGTGGCTTATCTGTGTTGCCTGTGGTGTTGTGAAGGAGTGGTTGATCTTGATTTTGTAAACCTTGGTTTATTTTCATAAAAGTTTTCAACCCTCCATCTAGGTATTTGATAGTAGGGACAATTAGGAGATATATGTCCATTTTCTCCATTTTCATAGTAGGATCTCAATTCAACTACCCTAGGAGATCGTTTGTGTGGTGGAGAGTATGGTCTAGGATTGGTCTTTTTCTTCTCCATTTTAAGATTTTCACCTTCTTTCACAAATTTGATTGGTTTCACATTTTGATTAGCACTTTCTTTGATTTTATTTAGATTCTGATGCTGACTGCATTTATGAGATCTCAATTCAGGAGTTTTTGATTTGGAAATAGACTGGTTTGAACCTAAACTGGAACTTACATGATCATCTTCTTCATCCTAATTTTTAATGATTATCTCATCTTTAGTTCCAGATGTAGATGCACTCTTGTCAATAACCGGTTGCACAGGTTTACTGTGGTATCCGGATCACTGACAAGAGGAGTGGTCACCACATGATCCTTGATTGGGTGATTATTTATGGGCCTACATTTTATGTTTAAAATAATTGCATGTGGTGGTGGCACTTCTTGATAACCAATTTCTCCCCCCCCCCATTTCTTACTTTGACTAAGTTCTTAACAATGTGAGAAGAACTTGCAAGACTGTGCAGTTTCTGATTTAAAGACTAAATTTCAACTTGAAGAATTGCCTTTTCTTTCTTTGTTTCCTCTATAGTAGTTAGATAAAACTTAATGTCATTAGCTTGATTAAAAGCAACAACTTTAGTTTCCCTAAGCTGCTTCCCTAACAAATCAATCTTTTCTTTGAAACAGCTTTCATTTTGTTTTAACACCCGGTTAGCTTTTGTGCAAAGTTTTAAGTCATTTACTAAACTGTCATTGTGATCTAACAACTTAGCAAAGTTTAAATCTATGCTTTCACTGAACTTATTACATTCTTCACCGTCATGTTTATCAAATAGTTCTTCTTTGGTATTTACCTGTGACGTGCTAGAGGTGTCAGTCATTAGAGCAAAGTGAGATTTCTCGTTATTTTTACACTCTATGCTAGCAGCAGACAATTCATCTTCCACCAATTGTTCCACTGCATCCATAACTTCTTCTATGTCTGAGTTTGCACTATCAACCAATTTATCGCTTTCACTTGCTGAATCATCATAAAGATCATCCACCAGAGCCACGTTAGCTTCACCATCACAAATAAACCTGAAAGTCCCGTCCTGTCCTTCATCTCCTTGAGCTACCATAGCTTTGGATCCCTGGCTTATTGAAGTCTCTTTTGTTTTTTGCCCTGTTAATTATGTTAAGTGAAAGGATTACCATTTCCTGTCTTCTTAGGCTTCACACACTCTTTTTTGAAATGACTCTTTTCTCCACAGTTGTAACATATGAATTTGGTTTTATCAAAACCAAAGGTTGTGTCTTTGGTAGCAATAAGATTTTGTCCAGTCTTCTTCACAAATTTATTTTCTCTTCTAACAGCACTAGCAAGGACCCATATTATATCCATCCTCTCTAATTCAGCCTCACCAAGCTGCTCATAATCTTTTTTAGCAAGATGACAATTTCCTATCTTTCCAGTAACCAACCCATCATATGAGTACACTACTGCAACAAGAAGATCCATATGTTCCTCGGCAAATTCAACTGTAACATTTCCTAAGTTCTCAGTCTTTAACTTTGTATGATTTGAGTCAGAGGTGTTGTATTGAAATCCTGATGATCCAGACGATTCATTTACAGATGAGCCCAGAGGTGTTAGATACAAAGGATGTCTGAATAGGTGCTTGTGAAGAAACTGTTGTGGGAACAACGTTATACAGTGATGGATTTTGAGTGTATGCTCCCTTCTTTGATTTGTATTTAAGCCTTAGTTCCTCCTCCGTCAATTTCAAGATAAAGTCGTTGATATTTAGAGTAGCTAATGTATTATTTTGTCTCAAATTTGAAACGAAAGGATCCCATTTATCTGCAGCCCATCAACGAAACTTGCAACTTTATCTTCTATAGATGTAGTAACCCCATGTGTGTGCAGCTCACTCATTAGATGATAAAATCTGTCTAATATATCATGCAAACATTCATTTCCGATGGATGAGAAATTATCAAACTCTTTCTTGAGAGCCTTGGCTTTCAGATCCTTCAACGTAGCATTACCATCATACCTCTTTTCCAAAGCCGACCACAATTTCTTTGACTGTTTATGTTCTGAGAACTGATGGAAAATATCTTTTGGAATTGACTGGGTCAGTAGAGCATATGCTTTCTTCTCAGCATTGTGTGCTACCTTTTATGTGTCATTCATACCACTTAGAGTAAGTTTAACACCATTTGCCCCAACAGGTGTAGAGTAGCCTGTTTCAATTGCTACCCATAAGTTAGGGTCAACTCCATTAAGATATATCTCAAAACATTGTTTCCATTAAGGGTATTCATCCAATATTAACAATTTTGGTGGTTTGTTACTGTTTTCGATTTCATTCTCTAACAATAACAATTGTTGAATCCTTGAGTCCTTTCCGACAATAAAAGCTAAGTTCTGATCGTCCATATTCTCAAAGTTTGAAGAAACACAAAGTCAATTTATAAAATCTGATTTATGATGCGATTGGACTCAATCTTCCGATTGAGGGATGCGATTGAAGGATGTGACAGAGGTCAATCGTATGATTGAAGTGTATGATTGGGTTCAGTCGTGCGATTGAATCAAACGTGCGACTGAAAACCTTGATTTTGAGAAATTCGAGATTTTAACCAAGTTTAGACTTAAAAACAATTTCAAACACACCAAGAACAATATTCAAACGAAAAGTTTAAAACTTTCTGCTAAAGCACACGTCAAAACCACGTTTTATATCGAAAACCAAAAATTTCAAACGAAACACCGATCGAATCAACGAAGAATCCAGAGCCTGGCTCTGATACCACTTGTTAGGACTGTGTATGTACGGAGTACTAACAGATTCAACGTAAAACCGAATCAAATAGTACGGAATCCTATTTGAATGGCTATCCAATCAGTGAGATCGCAAACCCGGATCAAACTAACAATTAAACAACGTTAAGAACAGATAGAAATTGATCAAGGACGAACTATGAAGTTAGATGAACTCTGGAAAACGTTCTGGACGGCTAGGGTATGCAGGAAATCGAAGTGTTACGTTTTTCCATGAATTATGTGGTATTTATAGGTTGCTGTATACAGTCGTACGACTGAACCATAAGCATGGTTCAGTCGTGTGACTAAATCATGCGATTGATCCATACGTGACTGAACTACCCGATTGGTTCAATCGCATGATTGAGTCAATCTTATACCTCAGTCGTACGACTGAGCTAATCACCTGGTTTAATCGTGCTACTGATCCATAAGCATTATCCATTAGCATGGATAACCATAAGACTAAGTCAAACACACTACTGAGCCATGGTTGACTCATTACTATGAATGACTACGGCAAGCTCATATATATTATTCAGTCAAGTGCGTGTATATAAACGATATAAGATTACGATAAACATAATAGTAAATAAACATGCAAACACATATGACATTACTAAAATACCCTTGCATTCAATATCCATAAGACTAAAATACATCAACATTTATAAGTACAATGAACTGGGTACACAATGTATCAACATATAATCTACAGTTTACTAAAGCATGGATGTTTTCACCAACTTGTATTCTCTAGTTTACTAAGTTGGTGAAACAAGTTGGTGATAGCAGTGGAAAATTGGTCAGCTTTATGAAAACGTTGATCAGAGAAAACATGTATTCTCTGTCTTCGAAAGAAATCAGTCATCAGTCTTTGGCTTTGGAAGAATTTGTCCTTGAAGCTTCAAAAGACTTCATCTTTGGCTTCGAAAGATTTGGTCTTTGGCTTTGAAAGATTTTACACAGAATATTTCCTATGAAGAGTGTAAAAATTTTAAAGTAACTTGTATTCTGTACATCATGCATGCATGCTGGAAGCTCTTTGGTTGCTTCAGTTGCATCAAACTTTCAAGTATAACCTTACAAACTCCCCCTAGTCCGATGTACCAAAACCGAGAAGGATACTCAGATATTGACAGTCCTCATCAGGATCAAGACCATTTTCTTTCTTCATCAATTGGTCAGGATCCCTCAGACTCTTATAGTATCTTCTCATATCGTAGAGATCATATAAAAGAAGATCAGGCATGTCTTGCCAAAAATAGACATCTTGACCTCCTTGATCTTTGATGACATACCATCTGTCTGGATTTGCAACAAAAGTCCAGGACAGGATGGGTATTCTAACTAAAGAGGCTCTACTTATGTTGGACTTGATGGAGCAGCCTCTTCTTGAGCCACCTCAGGATGCTCTAACTCATCCTAAGGTATGGAGGTGGATGCCTTGGACTTCTTTTTCTTCTTAGTGTCCTTTTTCATGGTCCTTATTTTCCTCCTCTTTAAAGACTTTAACTGAGAAGACTGTCTTTCAGCACCAGATTCTTCTTGTGTGCCTTTCTTAGTTGGGTCCTCTTCCCTCATAGGTTCAGAAGGAGAGGGATCAAGACCCTGTTACGGACCAGAAGATGAAGTTGGCTGTGGTTCAGCTCTAGGTCCAGGTTGTGTTGTCTCTTGGGGTTCAACCTTGACCTCAACTTCAGGAGGAGCTTGATTTGGTGGAGAATGCAAGTCAACAAGCTCCCCTCTTTTAATCTGCAGCTTGATCACTCTAATGTGCTCATCCATAGTGGATCGAGACATTGGACCAAGCCTCCTTTTAGAGAACCCATACAACTTCAAGAAGCTTATCATCCTCTACCTATCAGCAGACTTATTTTGGCTCTTTTGGATGATAGTTCTTGACTTTGCAGCTTATTCCCTCATCTTTCTCTTAGTAGCGTTTTGTTCTTTTATTACTTGTTGCTCAAGCTACTTAAGATACTCAAAATCTATGTACTCATATGATAGGGGAAGAAGTGCAGATGCTTGATAGAGGCATGTGGCACTCAGTTAGCTAATCATGTTTTGTCTATCTACTTTTTTGTTAGCATAAGGTTGTTCAGTTGACACAGCCTCTATCTCATGGCTTTCTTGAACTAAGGAGAGAGAAGGAGCATGTTTGTAGAGCCTTTTCTGTCTCCTTTCTTCTTTGATATTAAGGAGCAATTCTGCATCCTCTGCCTCCTTCCTCTCCTTTAACAGCTCTATGTCTATCAGTTCATTGAGTTCCTCCAAGGGAAAAGAGGTGAGTTCATCTATGTTATAGTTTTTGGTCCCCAAGTAGTTTAATTTGGCTGCCCTCAACTTATTATCTTAAGTATTTGTCCTAGGGGCAGCCTTGATTGTAGCTTCCATGAATCCTGGGACCCACTTGAACTCTCTCCCCTTAGCTTCCTCTTCCTCTCTCTCTTTCTCTCTCTCTCCTCCTCGTCCTTAATCTCCTCAGGATTCAGTTTCCTTTTCCTTTTGTCACTCATAGGCCTTGGTGACTCAGGGTGGAGAGAGCTTTGGCCTTCATTGCTTGGTTCAGTAGTCAAGCTCTGGCTAGAGAGAGGGTGTGAAGCACCTTCACCAGCTAGTGCCTCACTAAGGGTAGAGGATGTTGAAGTAGTTCCTGTGATAAGGTTCATAGGGTCTATCATTAGGCCTTCAGTCAAGGTTTCCCCTTCGAAGCTAATTTTAGGGTCCATCACAACATCGAGTTGACCAATGTCATTGTCTGTTATCCTTTGTCTTCTACTTTGTCTAAACTCTTCACCAATCCTATCTTGAATCCTCTCAACCAGTGGAAGACTGTCATTTTACTTTAGGGTCTGAAAATTAAAGACCTCTTGCTACCCCTGAAGTCTATGCAGTATCAGGGCTCTCCTGTCAACATCATACCTCCACCGTTGTATTTCATTCTTAGCATCATAGGGTGGGGCAGACAAAGCCATTGGAATACCCTCTTTAAACAAACTTTGTATGAGTGAGTCCACATAAATATGGACTTGAGGAGGTTGTTGAGGATGGACAATTGCAAGTGAGGATGGTGAATCCTCAATGTCCATACTCTGAGAAGAACTCCCAGGTTCTGTGATTGCTAGGACTTTCTCCCTATTTTTGGTAGCATCACACTCTTGCATATGTGAGATGGACGTTAAGTCCATCACATCTATAGTTTCTTGTGATCCTAGTTGAGTCCTCCTTAAAGGTCTCCCAATTAGTTTTTCCTTGAGATCAGAGATCTCAAGTTACTGATCATAGACCCTTCTTTGCAAGGTAGTTATGTGGGATTCTAGGTGACTAACCTTGGAGACTAAATAAGTGCATGTTTTAGTCAGTTTTTGAACCTTTAGTCTCATATTCCCCTCATCCTCATCAGAGGAATCAAGGGGGGATGAGAGAATAGGACCTAAGTCTTCTTCCTCATCACGACAATTTGTTCTTGGTTGCTGGATTTCCCCTGCCCCATGACAGCTTCAGGTGAAATGTCAAGGGGATAGGTTGCCATGGTTGAGGTCTTAATAATGTAATCACTTACAGAAGTGAGAGCCTCTTCTATATGGATAACCTTAACATGTTCCATAAGATCCACCTTAGTAATGGGTGGATGATGTGGGCTAGACATGGGAGAAACAAGAGTACTCTTCTCTTCTTGAGCAGGGGTAGAGAATATAGACTCATGGTACTCATTAAAGCCCATGTCTTCATCACCATAGAACTCTAGGTTAGGAATGGGCTGGTTAAGGTCTAAAGGCTGGGGATGGTAACTTTCCCCTAAAGGTTATTCATTAGAGTTTTGCGACTCTAAGTGAAGGCTTAAGGTTGTTAGAGTTGTTTGCTCATCAGGCTGAGCTTGAGGAACCTCAGCACTGATTATTGGTGAGATGGGAGTGGTTCCAATGTCCATTTCCTCCTGAATAGATGGTGATATGGGGGCCTGCACAAGCTGAGTAGCTTGTGCAGGGGTTCGTTTGGATTCTCTTTTGTAGGTGATGGTTATTTATGGCGGTGTGGGTTGTTGAGAAGTAGAAGGTGTGGGTTCAACACTAGCTGGTGCTTCTAGGTTGTCAACTTGAGCAATGAGCTCTAACATTTTTGGGTCAAGGGTTGTTTCTACCCTAGAGAAGCCCACAGTAGGCTTTCTCATGGTCTTAAAGATGTCGGGCTTCATCTGTCCTAATTTTAGAACATTACATTCCCCTTAACTATGAGCCCAGTTCATAGTTAAGAATGTGTTGGACATATCAGAACATGTAATATTCTAAGGAGTCTAAGTTTGCAAGTAAATTAGTATATACAAATTGTGAATACCTGAACTTGACCCCCTGAACCATCCCATGGACTATATAGGAAAGGTCTTCAAGAATTTGGTCCCATACTCCATGCTTGCTGGATAAACTGTGGATGACATGGAGGAGGCACTTCCACTGGGAGGAGACCTTTCACTTTCTGAAGGTTCTTACTGAGTAATCACCTTCATAGCCCATCTGTCCAAAGGAGTGGTTTACAGCATACTTGGGGAAGGACAAATCACCTTCTACATCATCCATCCTTAGATGTGTGTTTATGGAGGCTGGGGCGATGAAGATTGTCCTCCCCTACATTCTAGTAGACATTTCCTTCTCCCCATCTGTGATGACCTCCTGGCAGGTCTTCCAGAACTCCAATAGTTGATCCTCATAGAGTGGAGGATCTATGATGAGGGAGGTGAAGTAGTTGGAGAGAGTTAAGAAGCGACAAACCTCTCAGAAACCAGGATCTTTCTCAGAGTTCAACAGAGCAACCTGATTATGTTGCTTGTGTAGGTGCATGGAAAAATCAGGTTGGTTTCTGCGATCAAGGTTGGCCACTTTGAGGTAGCTTTGAGGTGAAGGAAGATAAGAACATAGGCGGTTTTCGGGTGAATTTAGATTAGAGAATTTGCAGATGAAGAAGATAGTGAAAGAGGGGAAACCGTTGAGTGTATATATATGAGATGGATTTGAGACAAATTTAATGCAAAACGTGCCACCTCTGAAAAAGATGTGATAAAATTTGAAATCCGAATGTCGGTCCCACCTGTCAAAAAGGTGCCTAAAAGGTAGTTTTTTTGGAAGTCGAAAATCTTTCGAAGGTATTTTGACTTCGAAAGTTTTATAAAAACTTCCAAAGCCAATTTTGACATCGGAAGATATTCCTTAGCTTTATGAAAATTTGATTCGGAAGAAAAATTACTTAAGTAATTTTCTCTTTTGAGACATATTTGGTTCCAGAAGAAATTAAAACTTGGAAGTTTTATTCTTAAGAGAATAAATCTTCCGAGAAATAATTGCTTTCGGAAGAAAATTATTCTACAAATACATATAAGTACTTAGAATCATATTTTTGCTTCGGAAGATATATCAGAATTTATTACGAAGGTAAATTTCCTGTAAGTAGTCATCTGATTTTGAGGACTTAGTATTCTTTCGAAGACAGTGTTAATGTCTTTCGAAAGAAAATATGTTTAAAATTTCCAAAATTCTTAGGAATATCATTTGAAAAATTTTCTTCGAAAGTAAACTGGGCTTATGTAGGTGATAATTTAGACAACTTAGGACACACATGTTTTAGAAATAGTCTTGAATTAAGTTTTAAGAAAATCTACTCAAAGTTAATCATCCCAATTACTGATACAAGATGTTTATATCTTTGTTCATCAAAAGCCTTTGTGAGCAGATCATCATATTGTTCATTTGTGTTAACTTTAACTAGTTTTATCTATCTCTTTTCAAAATTATCTCTAATTAAATGATACCTGATGTTGATGTGTTTTGCCCTTGAGTGCTGCACAAGATTCTCTGTAATAGAGATAGCAATATTGTTGTATATGTAGATTGGAGTCTCTTTGAAGTTGAATACATAGTCCAGCATCTGATTCTGAATCCAAAGCACTAGAGCACAGCAGCTAGCAGTAGCAATGTATTCAGCTTCAGCAGTTGATGCAGACACACAGGATTTTTCTTGCATTGCCATGGGACTATCATTCCACCAAGGAATTAACATCCCCCAGATGTTGACTTTGCAGTCATGTTGCAGCCACCATAGTCACTATCTGTATAAGCATACAGATTGAAGTTAGAATTCTTTAGATACAAAAGGCCTAGCTTAGGAGCACCTTTGAGATATCTAAGAATCCTTTTGACAACAACCTGGTGTGAAATCTTGGGGTTGGCTTGATATCTTGCACAGATGCATGTTGCAAACATGATATCAGGCCAGCTGGCTGTGAGGTACATAAGAGACCCAATCATAGCATTGTAAAGATGTTCATCTACATACTTCTCTTCAAGATCAGGTCCAAGGGATTGGTTTCTGGCTATGGGTGTTTTTGCAACCTTACATTCAGTCATGTTGAATCTTGTAAGTATGTATTATACATACTTTGACTGACTTATGAAGATGTCATTGTCAACTTGCTTCACTTGAATTCCTAGAAAGAAATTGAGTTCCCCCATGGCACTCATTTCAAATCTATTCTTCATCAGCCTCTCAAAGTCTTTACAGAGCTTTAGATTAGTTGACCCAAAGATAATGTCATCTACATACACTTGAACAAGCAGTTATTCCTTGTTCCTTTAATGAAGAGAGTCTCATCTATAGTACCCCTCTTGTAGCCATTCTGATAGAGATACTAAGATAGTGTCTTATACCACTTTCTTGGAGCTTGGTGCAACCCATAGAGAGCCTTATCAAGCTTGCAGACAAAATCAGGATGATCTGGGTCTGCAAAGTCAGGTGGTTGTTTAACATACATCTCTTCATCAACCACCCCATGTAAGAAAGCACACTTGACATCAAGTTGGTAGACCTTAAAATCCTTGGATGCAGCAAAAGCTAAGAATATCCTAACAGCTTCAAGTCTTGCCACAGGAGCAAAAACATCTATGTAGTTAATTCCCTCTTCTTGTTTGTATCCTTGAACAACTAGTCTGGCCTTGTTCTTGATGACAAGTCCTCTATCATCCTTCTTGTTTCTAAAAACCCACTTAGTTCCTATTATGGTCTTCCCTGGAGGAAGAGGACATAGGTTCCAAACCTTTTGACTTTTGAAATAAAGCAGATCCTCCTGCATTGCTTTAATCCAACTTCCATCCTTCAGAGCCTCATCAACCTTTTTTGGCTCTATCTAGGATAAGAAATAAGAGTATAGACAAACATTTTAGTCATAGGTTTGTCCTCTTATTCTCACCCCTATGTCTACATCTCCAATGATGTTTATGGTGGAATGTGACTTGTGGATCCTGAGTTGAGTGCTTACACCAAGTTGATTGGATAGATCTAAATTTGTGAAGTTTAGATCTGGCAGTGAAGTGTTACCCACCATATCAGCACACTTATCAAGAGAAGCTTGATCCAATAAGTGTGTGACATCATTGATGTTGTCTTCCATGGAGCGGTTATCAACATCAATAAATTCTTAATCACTGTCACCACCGCCATTTCCTCCTACATTTAAAGTTCCTTCATTTGAGTTCTGTGCCTCTAAGCTGGAATTTAAGGCACCTCAGATGTAGCAGCTGAAGTTGTCTTCTTGTTTGGTCTTCCCATCTTAAATCTTAGGTCAGGATCTCCTGTTGATAAGTTACCTGTAGATCCTGAAACATTCTCATAAGATTTTTTAAAACAGTTGGTAACTAAATCAAGATCAAATAGCCGATCAGGGCCAGAAACTTTCACACTAGGAGTGTGCTCATTGAAGGGCGCATTGGCTGACTTTTCGACTACTCTAGTTCTGAGATTGTATACTCTATAAGTTTTAGCTTGGGAAGAGTATCCAATAAAGTGTCCATCATCTAATTTCTCAGCAAATTTGGCTATTTGATTTTTTGTATTCAAGATGGTGCAAGGACATCCAAATGATTTGAGGAAACCAATAAAAGGTCTCCTTTTGTGCCACAACTCATAAGAAGTCTTACCATCAGTCTTAACTACTAAAACTTTGTTTTGCACATAGCAAGCAGTGTTAACTGTCTCTGCCCAGAAGGTAATGGGCAGTTCAGACAACATGGCTCTTGTACCTTCAATTAGTGTCATGTTTCTCCTCTCAGCAACACCATTTTGCTGAGGAGTCCTGGGATAACTATATTGTCTTGTAATACCCTTTTCATCACAAAATGTAACGCCCGGAGATTTTATGAAAAGAGAAAGGGCAGAAAGTTTTCATGCGAAATGGAGTGTTCTCGCGCTAAGGATAGTTCTCGCGTGAAGGATAGTTCTCGTGCAACAGGCACTTCTCGTGCGAGAAGTTATGCGAAAAGTGGGGTCTGGGTATAAATAGTTGCAAACACCCATGTCTGACCTTACTTTACACGAGAAGTGTTGCTGCTAAAGAGAGAAAGCGGCCGTTTAGAGAGAGAAAGCGAAGAAACGATGTGTTAAGGTATGTAACTCGTGTAGTAGCATGTATTATGTACTAAGGAATGATTATTGATGAATATAACACGTGGTTATGTAGTTTTTTGTTCGATAAAGGATTTGGGAAGGTCGTGTTGTACTAATACTTCACGAGGTGAGTTCTAGACCCATCTTTTACGTGTTTTCCATGTTTTGGGGCTAATATGCATACCTAAACTGAATGTTTTGATAGAATGTGATGATATAAACTGTAATAGTATGTTTTAGATGTTAAAGTAGTTAAAGGATCAATATCTTGCGGATAAAGTTGACATAATAGAAAAGTTCTCGCACGGGAAGTGAGTTCTCGCGCGAAAAGTAGGTTCTTCGCGCCTAATGGTCACTTTTCAAAAGTTCTCACGTGAATGAAGAAACTTGTCCAGTAAGCTGTCGCATCAGGGGAGGTTCTCGCGCGAATAAGGGGTTCTCGTGCGAATGAATGTTCTCGCGTGAAAACTTGACAGTCTATGTATAACGTTAACCCATATTGTGAACGATAAAGATAGATTAACGATGGACTTAATGCTAAAGTGATAAAGTATGAACATATATAAATAATATATGTATTATAGTTGATAATGATTAAAGCACGATGATAGTGATTAAAACATGATGATAGAATCACATGTGAACGCTAAAGAACTTGAAAAATAATTCGAGGATAGTTACCCGATAGAGCACAGCTATGAAAATGTTTAAGCGCTAAAGAAGTCATGCAAGAACTGATAGGAGATACGCTTTGTGCGTTCTTGATAGGAGCTACGCTTCGGTGTGCTCACCCTGATAGGTGCTATGCTTCGCTGTGCTCACCCTGATAGGAGCTACACTTTGGTGTGCTCACCCTGATAGGAGCTACACTTTGGTGTGCTCAACCTGATAGGAGCTACACTTAGGTGTGCATGGCCTGGTAGGAGCTACACTTCAGTGTGCTCACCCTGATAGGAGCTACACTTTCGTGTGCTCACCCTGATAGGAGCTACACTTCAGTGTGCTCAACTTATAGGAGATATGTTTCGTGCATTTTCAATAGGAGCCATACTTTGGGTATGCTCTCCTATTACAGGAGAATGGCATTAGTTGCATTCTCACCCGATAAAGGAACTAAGCTTAGTGCTAAGTTCAATGATAAAGCGAACGAGTAAGGTTAAAGTAAAGATAAAGTAAAGATAACGTACGGGTAACTGGATGATAAAGTAATGGTTAAAGAGATAGTTAAAGTATAATGTAAGTGAGGAAGAATAAGTATATGTGATAGTTAAAGTATGACACGTGTATGTTGATGATAGTGTTTTGTTAAAGTAAACCTAGAGCTCAATCAGTGTCGCTGACTTTTTGTATGCATATTAGATTGACAGGTATGCTATACATTTTGGAGTGAGCTTGGCATGGATTGAAGAGCTACCTGGGATATAATCGAGACTGGCATCCTGGCATAGATATTTGTATAGATAACGATAGTTATCTTTTAATGTAAAAGTCTAAACGATCATAATTTTTGTATGTTCCGCTGCATATATTAATGAAATTTGATATTCGAGAACTTATGTTCCTGATGTCCAAATCCAACTGTGAGGTTGCCTGAAAAGGGGGCCTTACATAAAATGTGTCAAGGATTTGGTTCTTGAATTCTGTTCATTGATCACATCTTATGGTCTTGACCTTGTGATCACATCAATTCTCAATTTTTAGAATGAAGTTCTTCGAGATCTCAGGAGTCTCATCCTTAGTTCTAAGGAAGAAGGCCCAAGTGAATCTTATGAAATCATCTATGATCACCAAACAATATGATGTCCTTCCTAGACTCATTAAACTGGTGGGGCCAAAGAGATCCGTGTGTAATAAGTGTAGGGGAGTAGTGATGGAGTTCTTTTCCTTTAGCTTGTGAGACGCCTTGTGTTGCTTCCCTTTCAAGCATGCAACACAGTGATCATCACTTGTAAACTTTTTCTTTGGCATTCAAGTTACCAAATCATTCTTAATCAATTTATTCATGTTCTTAAAGTTTACATGGCACATTCTTTTAGCCAAAGGGAAGACTCATCACTATTTGCGTTAGATAGAAAGCAAGAAACTCCTCCTGTGGGAGATGTTTCCTGCAAATCCATCTTGTACATGTTCCCTTTCCTGGGAGCTCTGAGCAAAATATGCTCTTGAGGAATGACCACCCCGTGCTTGAGAACAACGCATTCACGCTAAGTGAAGAGCATGTTGTGTCTCTGATCACAAAATTAGGATGCACCCAGTAAGTTGTACCCAAGCTCCTTAACAAAGTTTACCTTTTCAATGTTGAACTTACCATTTGTGACCCTGCCCCTTCTAGTAATGTAACCTCCTACATCTCCTCCAAAAGCAACTGGCCCTCTATTAATTTTCTCAAAGTTTTGAAGCAAAGAGTCATTGCCTATCATGTGCCTGGAACAACCACTATCAATGATCCATACATTCTTCTTAGTCTTTAGCTTTTCTTGTATAAAAGGATAAGGTTAGTTACATTTGGAAACCCAAGACTCATTGGTCTTGGGCTTGTCAAAATGGACTGAAGACAATGCAACAGTGATTGATCTTATGTTTAGACTTTGAAGAGCATCTACTGTTGCTAATGAAGAACTTTTAGTCACATGGTCATCCTTTGTCTTCCATGCCATATTTGGAATATTAGACTTGACCTTCAACACTTCAGAAGTTTTGACAACTACGTAAGTTTTGGAGATTATGCCTTCGGAAGATCTTGCTTTCACTACAGCAAGCTTTAGTGCTTCGGAAGCATTCCTTTCTTTCGAGACCAAATTTTCTTCTGAAGGCAAGTTTTCACTTGTCTTCATTACCACTTTGGAACCTCCAAAAGAAAAAGACTTTTCTTCCGAAGCTTTCTTCTTCTTTTCCTTCTTAGAAGTCTTCTTCTTAGTCATGTGGATGGTTCTTTTAGGATTGTAGATATAATCTTTAGCATAGTGAGAAGTATTACCACACATGATACACTCAATTGGCTTCCTTCTAAGAGTCTTCCTTTAACTAGAAGACTGATCTTGATCATTTTCCATCTCCATCTTTATCTTCTCAGATGCTGCAGCAAGCTTCCTAGGGTGAGGCTTGCTCTTGAAGCTAAATGGTTCAGGCTGTGTAGCAGTGATACATAACTGATCAGTCATCTTTTCTTTGTAAGGATGAGTTGGACAAGAACTAGAACTCTTGGTACTAGAGTTCATAGTTGAGTCCTCAGCCTTTACCACTTCAAATCTTGCAGAGATAAAGACTTGTTTTTGCTTGAAGTTGAAAGTGACCTAGATCCTTTTAGCATTCTTTGTTCTTCTTTTGGCTGCTCTGATCAAGTTGTTACTCTTAGACTTTGTCATCCATGGTTCCTTCCTCTCCTTAAGAGAATAGTAACCCTTTGTAGAATGATCTTCTTCACTCTTCTCTGATTCATCCAACACTATATCCTTTTAATCCTCTTCTTTAGTGGGGTCTATAAAGGGAAGCTCATGTTGATAAGTTCCACACCTTGGAGATCTTATAGATAGTAGAGTGTGTGGAGGAGCTATCTCAGTAAATCCTAGTCCCTGCTTGTTTTGATAACAAACTTTTTCATGCAGGGATGAGGATATTATGTTCTTGAAGGTCTCTTCTTTAATAAAAAAATATTTTTCTGCCTTGGCTTTGCTGATCACAAGCTCAGCCTGGCTCTCAGTTAACTTACTGATGAGATCTTTGATTTGAGTCCAGTAGTTGGTATGTTCATGCTTAAGAGTTGATATGGTTTTCTTTAAATCTTCAATTTTGAGTTTATAATCATTTTTAGCTTTTTTGAAGTCATCCTTTAAGATGTTTAAGGACTCAAGATCAGATCTCATCTCTAAGTTATAGGACCTATATCTATTATCTTTAGCAATGCATTCTAGGGTACAAAGATGTTCTAATACCTTGGCTTCTTCATGATCATCCATCAGTGCTTGGTTTAGAGATGCATATTCAACCTGAAAACTCCAATCAAATCCTCCTTCTTCAACAGCAACTGTAGCTTGCTGCTGGGCTTCTCAGTATGTGGAGCTCTACTAATGTAGTTTGGTCTGGGTTGTGCTTGGCCACCATTTGTCCTTGGTACCTTGCACTCCTTAGCAAAGTGTCCCATTTGGTTACAGTTGTAGCACTTCACTCTGCTTTTGTCCAGCCTAAACTTTCTACTGGATACAGTGCTGGGAAGCTTCCTCCCTATCCTCTTGTTTCTTGGCTCTACAAGTAAGAAGAGCCATCTGTTGAACTATCTCCATATACTCCAGATCATCTGGATGGATGCAGTCCAAGTCTTCAAGGGTGAAAAGGAAGTTGCATGTGCTTTCATTAGCAAACACAAAGGCTTGTGATAAGCTTGTCTTTTGGAATAGGCTTCCATGGATGTAGCTCTCACTTGGTGTCTCTGGGAAGGTGATGAAAGGACCCTTTGTAATTTATTAGGGTAGCAGATGTGTAACGCCCGAAAATTTCTAGAAAAACAAGGCAGGACGAAGTTCTCGCGTGAAGAGAACGTCTCGCATGAGAAGTATGTGAAAAGTGTGGTTGGGTATAAATAGCTGGGAACATACATGTCTGACCCATACTTACGTGAGAAGTGTTGCTGCTAGAGAGAGAAAGCGACTGCGTAGAGAGAGAATGTGAAGAAACGAAGTGTTTAAGGTATGTAACTCGTGTAGCAACTCGTGTTATGTACTAAGGAGCGATTATTGATGAATATAATGCATGGTTATGTAGTTTTCGCTCGGTAAAGGCTTCGGAAAGGTCATGTTTGTGCTAGAAGTTCACGAGGTGAGTTTCTAGTCCCATTTTTACATAAGTTTTATGTTCTGGGTTATTATGCATACTAAAATGTTTGTTTATGTTTGTATGATGTTGTTTATGAGGTTAAGCATGTTAGAACAGCCTTAGACGTGATAAGTTATGTTTGGGCGGGAAACCCGTAGTTTTCGCGCGAGCAGTTTTGATGTACGGTACGAAATTTAAATTTGGTAGTTCTCGCACGACAAGTAGCTCTCGCGCGACTGTTAGTTCTCGCGCGATAGGGAGTTCTCGCATGATATGTAAGTTTTCACAGGATTTGAATGTAGTAAGGTTCTCGCGCGAAAGGATAGTTCTCGCGTGAGATGATGTTGTTATATGGTTATGTTTTTATGATATGATGTTGTATGTGTTTTTGTTATCTCTTCACGTTAAACAGTTTTCAAAAACGTTATACTTTATGACATGACTTTACGTGGCGCGATATGTATATGTACATGAAGTATTATGTAATGAAAGCGAAAGAGAATGAAAATGAAAAGTGGAATGTAATGAATGAATCAAAGTCTTGCAAGCAAAATGAATGGAGGTTCACAACTCATTGAGGGGTTGTTAGCTCAACTGTGTGCGGTTTAGCTAACCCATTAGGATGCACACAGGGGGGTCAATCTTTGTAATTGATCATGACGTGCGAAAACGGGATCCTTGTCATGTGCCCTGCTACTGTAGTCAGCTTCGTGCATAATGTTAGGGGTCTATTTATAGACTTCGGCGTAGTACCCGCCTCGTGCATAATGTTTGGGGTATAGCATATGACAGGATCTACATGAAGGTGAAAGATAATGATGAAAGTACGAAATATACGATACGTACGAAAACAAACGATGATGAAATATAATAATAACTATTATCAAAGGGTATGTATGATGTATGATCATGCGAGAAAATAAAGGAAATGTTTTAAATGAAAGTAAAGTATTTTATTATTAAAACTAGAACTCACTTAGCGTCGCTGACTTTTGTATGCATAATAGTTGGCAGGTAATTGTTGATGCTAAGGAGGTGCGGGCATGGATGCATAAGCTACTGGGAAAGATTCGAGTTTGGCTTCCATATTTTTGAGAATGTTATTATGTTAATACTATTTTTGGGATGTAAACAAACGATATGATGATTAGACACAGTATTAATGATTAATGAAAAAATATATATATATATGGTGCGAATGTCATATTTTAAATGTTTTATGCTTTGAATGTCCAACCGATAAGCATCAGGGAATGGGGCCTTACAAGATGAGATGATGTTGTGGTTCTCTACAATCCCTTTCAACCACATGAAAGGTAGAACTCTGTTGATTGTTGGAGTTACCAGATGGGTTTTGCATGTTCATCTCCATCTGGTATCCACTGAGTATACCATACACCTCAGTGAGAGTAAGGGTCTTAAGGTTTTTTTCCTCTTAATGACCACACAACAGTGTGTCCATTATCTAGGAAGAGAGGATATGAACTTCCTTATAATGTCCCTATTCTTAAGAGTTACTCTAATATCCATTAGAGTATGCATAATCTCAACATACTTGAAGTATTGTTAAGTCATGGTTTCACCAGTATTGTAGGTGAATTCTCAAAGTGCTGCTTCAAAAGGTCTTTCTTGTTCTCTTTAGCTTCATTAGACCCCTCATACATCAGCTTCAGTGCATCCTATAGTTGCTTAGTAGTTTTGTACTTCTTAAAGCCTTTGTAGATAGAGTTGGGAAGACCAGTTTTGAGGGTGGTCATGGCCTTCTGATCTACATCAATTCTCTTCATGTCTTCTTTAACATAGTCAGCCACTTCCTTCGGTATCATGCCACCTCCAGCAGCAGCTGAAGAGGTGCATGGTACATGAGGTCCAGAGACGACAGATCCCCACATCCTGTTGTTTTGAGACTTGATGAAGCCTTCCATTCTTCGGCACCAAGTATCAAAGTCATTAGGAGTGATCAGTAGAGACTTTGTCATAGTACCGGTTTCCATATCTTCCTTTGAGATAGTTGCCATTTAAGATGTTAAGTGATTTGTGAAACTAAGAGGATTTATGATGGTGAGACCATATAATCAAGAGCCTGAAAATACTCTGATACCAATTGCAGGACCGGTTAAAGGATGATCAATACAATCAGTCTCACTGTTGATACATTATGTACCTAGTTTATGTTCTTCAATGTAAAAGTCTTTCATTTCTTACGCTGATGTAATATGATGACTTAATGAAATATGATATGTGTTTTGATGTTTATTTGTTGTTTATTATATCATATTATTATTATGTTGAGTATGATTCACATCTATGAACATTATATATAGGTTTGATGTTGTTGTACATAATTCTAAGTCAATAATGACTTAGAAATGTGTTCAACTTAGTCGGATGGTTATTCATGCTAATGGACCATACTTATGGACCATACGCATGAATGAACCATGCTCATGGACCAGTCGCAAGACTGAACCAGGTGACTGAATTAGTCACATGACTGAGACATAAGATTGATTTAATCGCATGAGTGAACCTTCAGTCGTGCGTATGAGTCAAACGCATGAGTCAGTCGCACGACTAAACCATGCTAATGGTTCAGTCGTACGAATGGAAATTGATAACCTATAAATACCACATAATTTGTGGAAAAACATAACACTTCGAATACTATCATACCCTAGCCGTCCAGAGCGTCCCAGTTCATCAATCCAACTTCATAATTCATTCCTGATTGATTCTAACTCGTTCTTGATGTTTGTTTCATCGTTAGATCGATCAGGTTGTTTGTTCTCACTGATTGGATCGCTAATCAAATAGAATTCCGCGCTATTTGATCTGGTCTCACGCAGAATCCGTTAGTACTCCGTACGAAAACAGTCCTAACAAGTGGTATCAGAGCTTAGGCTCGTGATTTTTCATGGATTCGATTATTTTTGGTGTTAAAATTAACGTTTTCAATCAAAAGATTCACCTTTTTGCTTCAAAAAGTGTTTTTGACGAGTGCATGTGTTAAAGTTTCGTTTTTTAATCAAACAGCAGATTAGGTTTTTGGAAAATTCGTATTTTGTTTCAAAGTGTTCAAAATTCGACTTTTTTTAAACACAGCAGCCTTAGTTGCACGATTGGACCATTCGTACGACTGAATCCCATTCGTATACTCCAATCGCACGACTGAACTCAGTCACCTCATTCATTCACATGGTTAAGTTATTCTAGTCGGTTGACCTGAATCGTCTGCTCATTCGCACGACTGAATCCAATCATTCGTTTGAATTCATTCGCATCTTTCAATCGCACAATTAACCCAGTCGCCTAGCTCAATCACACGTTTGAATTTGTCTTGTCGTAAGTTCACCAAGTTCAAAGCAATAGAAGACCAGTTTGCTGCTTTCACTGCTGGAAAGGACTCACGCATCCAGAATCTTCTTCCTCTGGAAAATGAGATAGGGGATCACAACAAATTGCCGAAGCTGTTAACATTGGATGAATACCCACAGTGGAAACAACGGTTTGAAATCTACTTGAATGGAGTTGACCTAAACCTTTGGACATCTATCGAGACTGGTTATAATGTACCAGTTAGTGCTAATGGGGTGAAGTTGACTCTAGGGGTATGAGTGAATCTCAGAAGAATCTACATAACACTGAAAAGAAAGCTTATGCCTTGTTGACTCAGTCTATACCTAAGGACATATTCCATCAGTTCTCTGAGAACAAGCAGTTAAAGAAGTTATGGGAGGCCTTGGAAAAACGATACAAAGGTAATGCAACTCTGAAGGCACTGAAGGCAAAACCTCTCAAAAAGGAATTTGATAATTTCTCTTCAATTGGAAATGAGAGCTTAGATGACATCATTGATAGATTCTATCACTTAAAGAGTGAGTTGCATACTCATGGCATGACCACATCTATGGAAGATAAAGTCTCAAGCTTTGCTGATGGTCTGCCAGACAAATGGGATCCATTTGTGTCTAATCTGATACAAAATGACACTCTTGCTACATTAGACATAAATGATTTCATTCTAAAGTTAAGGGAGGAAGAACTGCGTCAGAAATACAAGTCTAAGTAAGGATCCTACGCTCAGAATCCTGCATTATACAACTCTGTTCCAACTCCAGCTTCATCAGGCGCACCGCTATAAACGGATTTTATGTCTAATTCATCTTCTCCCTCCCAAAGCAATCCCTCGGGAAATGAAGCGTCAAGTTCATCGAGAACCCAATACATTGTTCCTGAGGCAAATGCAACTAAGCTGAAGACTAAGAATCTCGGAAATATTACTGTGGAAGTTTCTAAAGAGCACATGTATCTCTAGCTACAGTCGTTCAGTCTTATGATGGGTTAGTTGCTGGTAAGATTGGAAACTGTTATCTTGCTGACGAGGACTACGAGCAAGTTGATGAAACTGAGCTGGAACGCACGGATATTATGTGGGCCTTGGCTAGTGCTGTCAGAAGAGCCAAGAAGTTTGTTAAGAAGATGGGGCAGAACTTGGTTGCAACTAAAGACACTATATTTGGGTTTGATAAGACCAAGGTCACATGCTTCAACTGTGGAGAAAATGGGCACTTCAAACGTGAGTGCATAAAGCCAAAGAAAACTAGTAATGGAAATCATGTTCCCTCGTTCAACCGTCAAGACAAGGATAAGATTGGAGCATCATCATATAAAGAATCAAAGGCTCTGGTTGATCTGGGAGATGAAGGACAAGACTGGTCCTTCTGTTTTGTATCTGAGGGTGAATCAAATGTGGCATTAGTTGATACCTTGGATGATGGATCTGCAAGTGAGGGGGACATCATAGCTAAGCATGCACGTTCAGATATTGAAGAAACTATGGATGTCATTGGTCATCTGGTTGAAGAAAAGCTAAGTGCTACAAACTCAGAATCTCCAGTTACTGAAGAGTTTGACGCTGCATTGATGGCCGATTCGTCTGGTTCTGCACAGGTATATTCTAAATACGAATTATTTTAGAAACATGCTTATACTGAATGTGATAAATTTAGAGAAAGCATTTATTTAAAATTTTCTAGGTTATTAGAACACAATGATAATATTGTAAATGATTTACAACTCTGCACTGAAGCAAATCGTGTTTTAAAACAAAATAAGTGCAGCTTCAAATAAAAGATAGAACTGTTAGGGAAACAACTAAGGGAAACCAAGGTTGTTGCCTTAAATCAATCAAATGACATTAAGTTCTACTTAACCACTTTGGAAGAAACTAAAAAGAAAAAAGCAGTTTTGCAAGTCGAAGTTGAATCTTTAAAACAAAAATTGCACAGTTGGGCAAGTTCTTCTCACATAGTTCAGTACTTAGTGAAAGAACGTAATGACGGGGAAGGTCTGGAATATAAAGTAGTACCGCCACCACATGCAATCCTTTTAAATACTAAATGTAGACCTATCAATAATAACCAGTAAAGGATCATGTGGTGTCTACTCCTCTGGTCAGTGATCCAGATTCTACGGGTAAACCTGTGAAGTCTGTCACTGAACAGAAGACTACTACTTTGGAATTAAAAGATAAGGTTATTGAGGATTTGTGTGATAAAACTGAAAAGGATAAATTTAGGTCGGGTTCATAAATGTTTATTTCAGAACCTAAACAGTCTAAACCAACAAACCCTAAATGTGTTAATCATCAAAATCCTAATAAAACGAAAGCTAAAGATGTTCAAAATGTCAAAACAATTAAGTTTGTTAAAGAAGGTGAAACATCTAAAAGGGAAGAGAAATTACCCAGCCCCCGACCACACTCAACCCCTCATCAAAGTTTCCTTAAACTGTCAAAGGGAGATCCTGCTACAGTTGTGAAAAATAAGGACATATTTCTCCAAATTGTCCTTACTATCAGACACCTTAAAAGAAAATTGAACTTTTTGATGAAAATCAAAGATTTTCTAAAATTAGATCTAATACTCCTCCAAGATACCAAAGGCCACACAGACAAGCTCAAAAGCGAAGCTGTGTCACCTAAGGTTACGCCTACGACTATTAGTGAACCAAAAGTTCAAACCATAAGCCAGTCGTTTGTTTACCACAAACAGGCCTTACACAAAACTGGTTTATGGAAAGAAAAATCAAGTCTTGTGTCTGATAGTGAGGACAAGAAGAAGAAAGATGTTTCCTCATCCACCGAAGGTCAGTAGGTTGAGTTCATGATGTGTGATACCTCTGGGAAACCCAAGCCAGTTAAGGCTTGGGTCCCAAACCTGATCTAACCATTTTCTTTCTTTGTGCAGGTTGTCCGCTACAGCGTTATCACTAATACCTGGATTATTAATAATGGAGCTTCCAGGCACATGATCGGGAATTCGTCCCTCCTTTTCAACATCAAGCCAATTAAAGGGGGACACGTATCATTCGCTGGGAATAAAGGAGGTTACATCACCGCACAAGGCGAAGTAGGAAACAAGAAAGTGAAGTTTGACAAGGTCAACTACATTCAGCAATTGCAAAACAACTTACTTCTGTCTCCCAAATCTGTGATAAGGGATTCAAGGTTGCGTTTGACAACAAGTAGTGTTACATACTGAAGAAGGAGTATGTTATCAAGGAGGATCAAGTTCTAATGTCGGCCTAAAGATATAACGACCTGTATGTCTTGGACCTTTCAAAAGAATCCACAACTGAGTCTACTACTCAGTGTTTCATGTCAAAGGTAACAGAGAGGGATTCAGTTTCCTTGCATAGGAGAATAGGACACATCAATCCCAGGAAGATGAATCACTTGGTTCAGAATGATCTGGTGGATGGAGTTACAGTCAAGAACTTCCAGCTCCCTGATTTCTACGTAGCGTGCAAGAAAGGGAAACAGACAAAGAAGTCTCACAAATCAAAGAAAGTTTATTCTATCGAAATTCCCCTCGAGCTTCTACCACATGGATCTGTTTGGCCCAGTCAGCACAAAGAGTATTACTGGAGATCGGTACTGCTTTGTATTGACTAATGATTACTCAAGATTCTCTTGGGTGATGTTTCTGAAAGCAAAGTTTGAGACATTTGAATCATTCAAGCATCTAGTTACTACATTGGAATCACTCTACAAGCTGAAAGGAAGGAAGTTTCGGTCAGACAATAGAACAGAGTTCAAGAATTAGTGGATGGAGGCATTCTGTCGAGAGAAAGGGATTGTTCATTAATTGACTTCTGCCTACACTCCACAGATGAATGGTGTTGCTAAAAGAAAGAATCAGAGCTTTCGAACTCAAAACTACCTATTCAATTCTAGAACAAGGTAGTAGCTAATGCATGCTACACTCTTAATCGAGTCTTGGTGGTCAAACGTCATGGTAAAACTTGTTATGAGTTTCTCCAGCGACGTAAACCCAACTTGGAGTATCTAGAACCATTTGGAGTTCCTTGCATGCTGTTAAAGAAAAATCAGACTGGGAAGTTTTACGAGAAGGCAGAAGAAGGTATCTTTCTCGGCTATAGTATACCAGATAAGAGAGTTTATAACAACTCTACGGGTCAGGTAGAAGTGTGGTGCAATGTTGATGTTCAAAGATACACCATCCCCTGCTGGAAAAGGACCGTCCTTCTTCTTTGACTATAATGGATTTTTCAAGTCCTTCAATCTACCTCCTTCCCATTCTGATGATGAGTTAGCTGCTCAAATGATGTACGATATTCTGAACACTCCTACACGATACTTGACATTATCGGTTCCATTAGAAGATACCTCTAGTCCTTCAGGGTGAGAGCTAGAAGTAAGCAATTCCTCCTCTGATGATGAAGATGTTGAAACTGCAAATGTGGATCAGGAGGAACAGGTACCCACTGCTGAAAGTACACCAGCATCTGATCATGATGTAACTGGAACTTTTGAACCCCATACTCCTACAGCCACAGAAACTGAACCTGGGATTTAGAATCTAGATAATGAAGTAGTAGTTCCCACCACTCCCGAAACACAAGTTAATGTCAATCATACCCTGGACAACATCATCGGGGATATTCTCTCGGGAGTTCAGACAAGAAATCAGCTATACTCGACTGATTATGCTTCGGTCATGGAAAAGGGATACCTACATGATGGGGTATATCGATGTTTTGTGTCTCAAGAAGAACTCCTTCAGTTTAAGAAGTTAGGAGTCTGGACTCTTATGGACAAACCAAAAGGTGAAAAGGTGATTGGCACTAAGTGGGTTCTTCGGTGTAAGAAGGATGACCAGGTGTCATAATCAGAAACAAGGCTCGACTACTCGTTCAAGGGTTTAGGCAAGTCGAAGGCATTGACTACAATGAAGTGTTTGCACCTGTGGCAAGGATAGAAGCAATTCGAATCTTCCTAGCCTATGCATGCTATATGAAGATCAAAGTTTATCAATTGTATGTGAAAAGTGCATTCCTTTATGGTGAGATCCGTGAAACGGTTTACGTCAGTCAACCCGAAGGATTCGAGGATCCTTATCATCAGGATAGAGTGTATAAACTTGACAAGGCTTTGTAAGGGCTCCATCAAGCCCCTCGATCCTGGTATGAGAAACTATCTACTCATCTGCTGAAACATGGCTTTCATAGAGGAGTAATTGATTGCACGTTGTTCATAAAGGAAAAAGATGGTGATTTACTACAGGTGCAGATATACGTGGATGACATAATCTTCGGTTCAAAAAACGAAGCATTATGTAAAGAATTCGAATCAGTGATGAAAGCTGAGTTTGAAATGAGTGCCATGGGAGAAATGAAGTTCTTTCTTGGGTTACAAGTGGATCAGACACCAAATGGAATCTTCTTGCATCAGACCAAATATATAGGAGATATCCTTAGTCAGTTTGACATAGTGAATGCAACGGTTGCTGGGACTTCACTTGCCACGAACCATGATGTGGCACCCAAAAAAATGGTGATCTGGTAGATGCCACTATGTATCGAGGAATGATCGGATCTCTGATGTACCTCACAGCTTCTCGTCCTGATATTATGTACGCCATGTGTCTCTGTTCCAGATATCAGACCAAACCAAAAGTGAATCATCTGATTGGGGTAAAAAGGATCTTTCGTTATATGGAGGGTACTCCAACACTTGGGTTGCGGTGTCCTTATGATTATGACTTTGAGCTTACAGCGTATAGTGACTCGGATTATGGAGGTTGCAAGATGAATTACAAGTCAACATTAGCGATATGTCAGTTCTTTGGAAGATGATTAGTTACCTGGTAGTGTAAGAAGCAGACGTCTATTGCTCTGTCGACATGTGAAGCTGAATACGTTATCGCTACAAGTTGCTGCTCACAAATCATTTGGATTTAACAGCAAATGCAAGACTACGGTTTGAAATTTTCTAACACCCCTATATTTATTGATAATCTACTGCTATTGCTGTCACTAAAAATCCGGTCCAACACCCCAAAACTAAACACATCGGAATTAAATATCACTTTATACGTGATTGTTTTGAAAAGCACTTAATCGATGTTGTTAAAATTAACACGGATTTCCAATGCCCCGACCTCTACACAAAAGCTTTTGATAAACCTTGGTTTCTTTATCTATTAGAGGTGAATGTCATTAAAAAGAAAAATGATGTGATTCCAGAAGAATAAAGTTCATAGTCCGTCTCTATGTTTTGTTTATTTTTTTATTTTTTCTTTATTTTATTTTTCTTGTCTTTAAAATTTCAAAAAACACAAAATATTTTCTGTTTTAGAATTTTAGGGGGTGAATAGTTTTAGTTTCAGTATTTAATTACTTAAAAAAAATGGGGGCGGGCAGATAAGCTAAAAAGCAAAGAAATCAAATCTGTGAAATTGACTCAAAATTATGGAAAATGATATTACACAGGGAACAAATTGTTTGAGACATAAAAAAACTTAAATGTTGATAATGTTATATTAAAATTACAAGTCTGAGAAGTCTAAGCAAAATAAAGGAAAAATGATAGTAAACTAGTCTGTTACTATGATTACATAGAGAAAGTAGGCCTAGAGGTTGCTAGTCCATTACATGATGTGTCGGTAGATTCAACACAATAGATTAGTAGACTTCATTGGTGAATCAATTAAAATTAAATCATTCAACAGGCTGTGGGTTTCCATCTTATCCCTGGTTAACGCAATCAACGCATTTCCAATAAGGGGCGAGGAGCAAAATAAACGCCACAAACGTGAGCGGACGACCATAAAAATGAGCAAAGAGCATGAAAAATGTGAAATGCAATCAATCTAATAACTAACGTTGCTGGTGCGTTATGTGTAAAAGAAAATTGCTCTAACATGAAGATAGGTTGTGTGCCTCTCTGCTGTGCGATGGCACTAAGCTGAGGATAAGCACAACCTAAATATTCTAGAATTAATTGTTGTTTGCGCCTCTCTGTTGTGCGATGGCACTGACCTGAGGCTTGGCATCTCTTTGAAAGCTCTTAGAATAGTTTTCTTCTTGTCAAAAACCCGTAGACCGCTCAAAAATCTTCTGTGAAGTATTGATTACCGTATAAGTGTGGGATCCACAAATGGTTGTTGAAATAATAAACCTAAATCATCACCAATGTGAGTCAAAAATCTGTGTATGGATTTAAGTGGAAAAATATACTGACAATCATCGTGACTGCGATTCTCGACAGTCAAAATCATTGTGTGCTTCTTACAGCTCTAGTATGATTTCCTGTGAGTGCTTTTGACTCTGAGATTAATAAGAATCAGTTATCCAATCATACATAAAAGGGTCCCAAATGATTATGTTTATACCTGTATGATTCCATATGAATCCTTCCAAAAATGACAAAATCAATTAAAGTTGTTCTACTCAGGGTGAGAAATCAGTTAAATGATATTTAAAAGTTTTCAACCCACCTCAAACAAAAACACAAAAATATATCTTGTTTTTGCTTTAATTAAAGTTGTTTTCTGTTTTAGTTGTCATTTTTTTGGTCGATGTAGGACTATGTAACGAGATGAAATCTGTGAATGTCACAAACTGAACCGAACTATAACTATGAAATCATTGTTTCTAAAAGATAAAAGGATCATGTCTAAGGTGATCAAGATTTGTAAATTAAAAGGGTCACGTCTGAGGTGACCAAACGGTTTCAATTAAAAGGGTCACGTCTGAGGTGACCAAACAGTTTCAATTAAAAGGATCACGTGGGTGATCAACCGGTTTTAATTAAAAGGATCATGTCTGGTGATCAAATGGTTTTCTATTAAAAGGATCATGTCTGAGATGATCAATGGTCATAACGTTATCTATCAAAAGTTAGGTTTGAGTGTGTTGGAATATATGAAGTCAAATTCATAATTATGAACCAATCGCAAGATTGGATCATAAGTATGAACCAGTCGCATGATTGGACCATGAGTATGAGCCAATCACATGATTGGACCATGAGTATGGGGAAGTTATGCAATTGGATCACAAGTATTGTTGAATCATACGAATGGGTGATGGAGTCAAAGTCAGTCGCACGACTGAACCTCAGTCTCATGAATGAATCATGCGTATGGGTTCAGTCGCACGACTGAAACACAGTTTAGTATAAAAAAGGACTTAATCGGTCATAAACCCTACACTTGAATTCAAATTCTCTCAAAACCGGCGATTTCCTAGACACCCTTTTCAAAATTTCCCTTGTGATTACTGTTTCGTTTGAGTTACTGATCGATTATTGTTTCTCTACAGGTACTTTGAGAACGAAATCATGACCAAATAAGGATGATTAATCGACCTAAACAGTCTGAAAATGTTAAAACAAGAACCGTGACTTAAAAACCCGAATATAGAACACTTAAACGTACTTA
>BJCO01768736.1:0-24520 GCA_018326465.1 Flaveria floridana | reverse complement strand
TGAATGATTGACTATTCTTGTGTATATTGATTGATTACAAGTGTAGCACTTGTCTGTGTTGATTAATTGATTGTTTATAAGATTGCACAAGTGTAATCTTACCTGTATGATTGTTTGACTTGTTTGTTTACAATGTATGATTGATTGTTTGAATGCTTGTTTTGTTTGTTTGATTGATTGAATGTTTGTCATTATAATTACATTTGAGTAATTAAAGTGATTATTTTGTATGTTTGTTTGTGCATGATTACATGAGTTTATTTCAACACATGTTTGAAATGATTAAATCTAATTGTATGATTACAAGTGTTAAATATCACAAGTAATATGAACGCTTGTGTATGATCATGTATGTATTAATGTATAAATATATGATTGCATGAATGTTATGTGTTTATATCAATAACATATGAATGTATGTTTGAATTCATGTATATGTTATAAAACATATGTAGGTATGCTTGTATGTTTGTCATATGCATAAAATCATATGACATTATGATTGTTCATAAGAGCATAAGATCTCTTATATGCATGATTGAATAATTGTACGATAGTCATATGTATAATAACATATGTATGGATGATTGTATGATTGAATGATAAACTAAGAATCATAGAGAAGGATATGTATTGGTTGTTTGTTTTGCTAGTGATGATAAGAAATCTCAGGAGTGAGATGGTCCAGCTTCTTCTGACAGCTTCTTTGCCTCTTCCATAGTCTTGAGAGTGTCTTCAATGTCTTTCTCTATGGCATGGTCAACTTCAGCTTCCTTCAATTGTTCTTTGAGTGTTATGGTCATGTATGCATTTTTGCAATTGACTATGTGTTCTATAAAGTAGTCCACAACACTCTTTTGATCGTCATATTTGAAATCTATTTTCAAATGAACAAGCTGTTCCAAAGTTGATTGATCAAGGCTTGGCACATCAATGTTGCTAACCAGTGTAGTTACAACATGATTGCCTTTCAAAATTTCCAAATTGTTGTTTTCAGATATTCTCATTCCTGTTATTCCCTCTATGTGTGTGAGGGGCTGTTGATATGTTTCCAACCTTTGTTTCAATGCAGCATTTACATACACAGTGCCCAGAATTCTTAGCATGTGTATGAAATAGCAGCAATCTCCCTTACACAACACATCTTCAATGGCACGGAATGTCTTGGTTTTCAGGAATAAGACATAGGATGGATGAAGCAGCTTTATCTCAACTGGATCAAAAAGTCTTATGTCTGCTGCTTTTTTTCCTTCCAGCTTTCTTTCCAGCACCACTTCAAAATGTGTTTCATCATAATACCATCTGGTTATTGGATGCTAGCATTGATTGCCATCTATCTTCTTCATGATAAGCTTTAAATCAGATGGCCTTAAAAGGTAACCAACCCTTTCAAGAAGATCAGGATCAATTTTAGAAGAAGTTTCTTCCCTGATTTCTTTTTGTTTGCTTGACGAAGCTTATTCTCTTCTGAGCTTTGAGATATGTAGTTTATCTTCTCTGTCTGCTTTAGCTTTTATCCCATGATGCTGTCTGTTCATGTATGCTCTTAATATATGATAGAAATCTGCACCCCTGGGATTGTTTGTGTGATTGACCATCCTCAATTGCATCAGGTCCAATCTGTCTTCATAGCTTATGTTCCCAGTTAGGATATGTATGATAAGTACTAAACAAGTCCAGATACTCTCTTGATCAGCACAACATCCTATATTTCATCATATTTCCATGCCATATTTTCTTTCATTGGCATCTGCTGTTAGAGTGATTTTGTCATAGAGCTTGACAAAAATTTTTTTCTCACTTACCATCTCCCGAACCTCATTGCATTTAGGCAATAGCCTATGAGGAATGAATTGTCTTGGTTCCTCTATCTCATGAAGTTCAGGAGGAGCTTGATGATAAGTAGATAGAGAAGATGCAGGGTGAGGTCTAAAGACCTGTGGCCTAAGAGCATTTACTAACATGTTCTTGTAGATCTCTTTTGCAATTTCTTTCATTTGAGTTAATTTTCTCCCTGCATATGACCTATATGGAACTCCTGTATGACTCAACCAGGTTTTCACCTAGGAGTAGGTCATCTTCTCTATCTGTGAATCTTTTGGCAGATTCTTTTCAAGCTCTTGTTTATCCTTGATTTCTCTGTATCTCATGTATGTTTGCTCTTGTTCATTTTGCATGACTTCTTGAAAGTCTTTGAGCAAGTCTTTAACCTCAGATAGGTTAAGATGAATGAATGAATCATAAGGGAAACCTCTGGTGGTCGCTCTATCCCCATCAAAGTTTGAGGATCATCTGTAAAGACCTCTTGAATGTTTTGCATTGTTTCATGCTCATCTCTTTCTTCTTTTTCCTCATCAGAATCACTTAGGATAATAATGGGAATTTGTTGTTCACTAGATTGGTCTATCTCCCCCTCTTCTAGTATAGATGCTTTAGATGATGATTGAGAGCATCTAACTCAATAGGTTCAGACTTTACTTTTAGAAGCTTTAATGGAGGAGACTCTAGCTTTTCTTGTTCACCCTCAGTTTGTTTTCCTTTGAGTAAAGAGGGTAAATAAGATCTCTTTCTTTTCCTTTTATAAGTTCTGAAAGGAGTTTCAGATGATGACGATGCTTGATCTTTAGATGAATATTTTAAAGCTTCACTGAATTGTTTGATCAATTCCTTTTATTTGTTTATCAGGGGCTCGTGAGGAATACTACTAGTTTCTTGAGAAATTGGATCAGGAGTGTGAAAGTGTTGTCTCAAGATAGGTGAGTAGTGTATGTTCTCATAAGGATTAGCATCACTGAAGAACCGATCCACTATGTATGATTCTTCAGGAATGATCAGTGCTAAGATTGTTTGTTCAGTTTGAGGTTGACGTGTTTCAGCTTCACTAGCCAACTTCTCATGATCACTCAGATCTTCACTAAAATCTGCTGAATGTTCTTTCTCATTCAGCTGAGTGTCATTATATTCAAGCTCTCTGTTTAGCCTTTGAATTTCTTCAGATTGAGCTTCTATAATCTTTTTCAGCTCATCAATCACCTGTTCTTTAGCTATGGACTGATTTCCCCAGTAGTCAATCTCAGCTTTAGCAACAAGGAGTTCATTGTATTTCTCATTTTACTTCTTCTTTGTTTGGCTTAGCTGTTGCTCCATAACCTTCACAATCAGCTTTTGTGCTTTGTGATCTGAATTAAGCTTTTTCAATCTCATTGTCTTTCTCTTTGATCCTTTGTTTCAACTTCTTAGTTCTTTGATTTGATCTTTCAATGAGTTTATTGTACTCAGTGAATAGAAAGACCTTGGAGTGCTAAATATCTTCTTCTATGAGCATCTCACTGCTTTTTTCAACAAACTCAGTAGCAGTGGTAGCTTGCTCAGATTCAGGCTCATGAGATGAAGTTCCAACATCTTCATGTTCATCAGTTTCTTATGCAAGTGATGAATCTATATTTCTCAATATAGATGAAAGTGTTTGCTTATAAGATAGGTTTGGACTGTGTGATGGAGATGGAAAATGTGTTTGTTGGTGACTGAATGATTAAGGGCTGAATGTTTGTAGGCTTAGAGGTTGTTATGGTGATATTAGTTGATCAGGCTGTTTGTTTTGAGCTTGGATGACTAGTGGTTGCTCTATTGGTTTAGGCTGCATCATTGGTTGTGGTTGCATGATAGGGGCTGGTTGGTTGGCTTGTTGAAATAGCATGAGTGGTTTGTCTTGTCCTGGAATTCTAAGAAATTCCTTAGGAACAGAGATGTCATGGTCAATCATATAAGGAGGCACAGGCACCTCATCCCCTTGATAGATGTTTGATCTTATCCTGTTGAACACATACTCATTAAGATGAACAGGCTATAAAATGGCTCCTTCTCTTGGGATCTTGGGCAATAAATCATCTATAATCATCTGCAGAAATCTTGGAAACATCAAAAATATGTTTGTCACTTCTGTGATGTTGTAGACAAGGCCATTGAGAATTTGAGCAGCAAAGTTAAATGGCCTTCTTGCAATGATGCTTGCTAATGCACATGATGCCCTTAGGGATGTTGCATCCCGTCCTGTCTTTCTGTTTCTTATGGTTTTCTGATAAGTGTGCATCAAGAACCTGAACTGTGCACACATGTTTGCCTTCTTGATTTGCTTTCTCTCTATGGTTCCAGTATATCCTATTTGCTTGAACAAATGTAGCACATAGTGTTCATCAAACTCAACTAGGCCTTGAGCATCTTCTTCACCCAATTGCAACACCCTTCTGATCACTTCTTCAGAGATGATAATATCTTGATTATGCACAGTAGATATAACTACTTGCTGATCATCAATCTCTTCAAGGTGTGCATTAGTCCAAAACTGGACAATGTGATCTTCATAGATGTCTAGTCTGAAAGTCATGGCATGCACATGTCTTGTCTGTCTAATTGCTTGAATCATGTCTCTGTAGTTCACTGACCTAGGAGAGTCAGGATCAAGAAATGTACATATGTTGTGATCTCTTACAAACACTAAATCAGCCATATCTGTAGTAAAAAGATTAAGTGTTAGTATTAAGTATGCAAATAAAGTGTAATGATCAAATGATGGTCAAGTGTATGTTGGTATATTGTGTATGTTATGAGATGATTGAATGTATGGTTAAACACTTGTGTATGTTTGTTCTTTCCAATTTTCTAATTGAACCAGTTTGACTTTTCAAAAGTCAACATATTGTCAAATTTGATTTTGCAAATTCTTGTCTAATTTGTATTGATTTTATCCAAAAAATTGTTATATTTTGTTTGTTCATCATCAACAAGTTGTTTTGTTTAACACATACATAAGTTTGATCTGATATTTGTTTGATCATGAATTTCAGTTTGACCTATTAGAGTCAAATATGATCATTTAATGCACATTGAATGAAGATTCATTTAATGTTTGTGTGATAAATGTCATGCCAAATTGACTGATTTTTCATGTTTGTTACACCATTTTAAACCTGATTACAAAGTTTGAACACATTTTAAAATATTTTAATCATGTTCAATGATTAAAACTAGTTTTTGTATGAATTTTGACATGAACTTCAAGTCTGATTATGAACCTGATGAATACTTGATCAAATTTCATCAAATTAACAGATCATACACAATCAATAATGGTCATCTAACACAGATTCAATGTTTGATTTGGTTTAAAACATCAAATAATTCATTATTATGATTTCGGTTTGATATTCGACCTAGGTCGAACAATGTCTGATTAAAATCAAAAAACAAGATGTTCTAATGGATGTTTGAAGATTAGAATCATGTTATTATACCTAATCGATAGTGAATCAGATGACAAATCGCTAGAATTTTGGTTATGGATGAACAAAGGTTTAAGGGTTTATCGCACGATTTTGAACTTTTGAATTTTTTACTGATTTTCTCACTTTCACTCATGGTTAATGAAAAAATTACAAGTGTGAACTATATATACAACGGACAAATTATGCGTCCCCTATGTATACAGTGTGTGTCCGCTGTGTAAAACAGTTTAAACATAAAATTAAATTTTAAGTGTTCGCTGTGTAATACACATACACTGTGTGAACAGTGTACACTGTGGAATACACATGCGCTATGTGAACAATGTATGTTATGGATTCCTTTTGACTGATTCCGATTGTACAGCGGATGAACACTTGGTCATGCACTGTGGATCCTTTGAATGTTTTTGTTTGTTCATAGCGGATGAACATTTGTTCATACGCTGTGGATTCTTTGAATGTTTATTTGTTCACAGCGGATGAACATTTGTTCATACGCTGTGGACACTGAAAATTTTGGTTTTGTTCACAGCGGATGAACACTTATTCATGCGTTGTGGATCCTTGAAACAATTGTGTTATCTTTCACAGTGGATGAACATTTGTTCATGCGCTGTATAGACTTGCTTATTCAAATGACTTTCGCAACGGATGAACATTTGTTAATGCGCTATAAATTATTGATGTTTACAACGGATACCTTACCAACATCATCCGTTGTGGACTTATTTGTTTGTTTTACTGTAGCTACAGCGGATGAATTGTATGTATGTCCGTTGTGCGAACTTGGAAAATTTTTGTTTGTTTTAAAAAATTGTCTGTTAAAATATACAAATTTTAACATGATTAATATATGAATGTTTAGGATATCACTCACAATCAATATTGTGCATATTTATGTGTATCAAACTGTTGTATTAGGGTGCTGGCTTGACTTGACTTTATTTAAAATTTCAAAATATAATATTTTAAAATTTTAAACTTTTAAGAGAATGCACTTGTTCTGCTGACATTGATATTTCCTAGTTCAAATTCTCCCCCTAAATTTTTGGCATATTTATAAAAACCTTGTATAAAAATTCAAAAATTTGAGATTTGTTTGAAGAGAAATTTATAAAAGTCCAAATTGGTTTCTTGGATGCTAAGAATTTAGTAAGATAATACTTAATCTCACTATGAATTTGTTTGGCTTTACATGCAGAAACATGAATCAGTGCACATAACATGAGATCATACTAGTCTTAAATCTTCATAGAGTTGTTTGACGTAGTTTGAGAATAGACATAGACTAATACAATATTGATTGCAGATATTTGTATACACTTAAACTCATGCATGGTATTAATGATTGATTAAACAGCGAGTATTATCATGTTTTGGGTTTGTTTGGATGATATGTATGTACCCCACATTTGATTGTATGTTAAAATCAGTCATCCTCAAGATATACTAGTAAGTACTTTCAATACTTAGGACCTAGTTACTTAGGAGTATAATGCTCAATTTGATCCTTATGAATGATCCACATTGGGATTCTTTTGCACTTCACTTTGGAAGGTGATCCTCTTTGGGATTCTTTTTATTATTCATCCTAAATGGATGTGTTCCTCATTGGGAATCTTTTTGGAACATGATGCTGGTCATTCAGGTATGTGCTTAGCACAACAAAGAATGTTATTATGTACTCCAGGTCTATAATAATCATAACAGAGACAATTATATGATTGAGCACTTATAAACTGTTTCACTTGGTGTATTGTAGTTACTTTACAAGTAACCAATATTGGATAGACCAATGCTTACGATAAACCAAGATATGTTGCTTTTTTACACACTCATGAGCATTTAGTTCTTCACTGTTGTTTATGTTGTTACGTGTCCCATGCTGAGCCTATCCACATATCAAATAACGTATTGTCAGTCTTTATTAGTGAAAAAGGACTCTAGTGAAGAAATAATCCAGTAAACTATCATTTCTCATGAATTGTTATGTCTGATTCCAGGATGCTTGTTATAAGTAGAACAAAATGGTTTGTATGATATCTTGATTTTGTAAATTATTTGTTTCATTGAAACTTTGACTTTGACAAAATTAAGCTTGTATGCATGAATGTTATGAAAACATTATCTGTTTGGTTCATTGTTGATCATACCAAGTGACTGAACCATAATTTCAACTATAGTTGAATCAAATGGTTTGGTAAAAAGGTCAGCCAAATGGTTGTCTATATGAACTTTGATCAAGTTTATCAGACCCCTTTCTGAACAATCTCCCACAAAGTGATATCTAATATCTATGTGTTTCATTTGGGAATGTTGAACTGGCTTGTGAGTTATAAACATGGCAACAGTATTGTCAATGTATGTGTGTGTTTTATGAAAATTATAGCCATAGTCAAGCATTTGGTTTCGAATCCATAGCACTTGAGAACAACATGCAGAAGCAGCTATGTATTCTGCTTCAGCTATTGACACAGATACATTTGTTTGTTTCTTGAACTGCCTGGAGATTAATCTTGATCCAAGAAACTGACAACCACCCGAAGTGGATTTTCTTTTATTATTACGTCCACCATAATCACTGTCTGTGTATGCATATAGAGAGAAATCTCAATCTTTAGGATACCACAAACCAAGTGCTAGTTTGCCTTTCAAGTATCTAAAGATCCTCTTTACAGCATTGATGTGTGATTCTTTGGGAGCTGATTGGTATCTTGCATATATGCTTGTTGTTAGGTACATGAGAGAACCTATCATTGATCTGTAAAGTTTCTGATCAACTGATATTCCTTCTGTGTCTGGTCCAAACTTCAAACTGGTTGCAAATGTTGTTTTATTTAATGTACAGTCAGACATGTTTTATTTCTGCAATATCTGATGAACATATTTGCTTTGATTGATGAAAATTCCTTTAGTTGATTGGTGAACTTGAAGACCTAGAAAGAAGGTAAGCTCTCCCATGTTTGTGGATCCAAAGATGATGTCGTGCACATAGACTTGAACCACTAACAAGTCTTGTTCTTTCTTCTTTAAGAACAATGTCTGGTCTATTTTCCCTCGGGTATACCCATTCTGTAGTATAAACTTAGATAAAGTTTCATACCACTTCCTAGGTGCTTGATGAAGACCATATAGAGCCTAATCTACCTTGTAGACTCTATGAGGGAATTCTGGATCTTCAACCCTCGTGGTTGAGAAACATATACCTCTTCATCTATCTTTCCATAAAGGATTGCACATTTTACATCCATTTGAAAGACAGTGATGTTTTTAGAAGAGGCATATGCAAGGAACACTCGGATGGCTTCAAGTCTAGCTACTAGAGAAAAGACGTCATCATATTCAATGCCTTCCTCTTGAGTATATCCTTGGGCAATGAGCCTTGCTTTGTTTCTAATGACAATCCTTCTGTCATCTTCTTTGTTTCTGAATAGCCATCTTGTGCCTATGGCATATTGACCTTCAGGAAGATCAACTAGTTTCCAGACCTCTTGCTTTATGAATTGCTATAGTTCCTCTTGCATTGCTTCTATCCAGTTGTTGTCTTTAAGTGCTTCCGTGATGTTCTTGGGTACAGTTAGGGAATAGAAATAGGAATACGAGCAAATGTTTGTTATGTCTGATTGACATCTTGTCAGTCGGGTATGAAGGTCACCTATGATGTTTTCTAAAGGGTGATCTTTGTGTATTCTTGTTGTTTCAATCTGATCAATAGGGATTGTTGAATCAAGATTGTTGAATGAGTTTGTTCTGGTGTTGTAGGATGGGCAAGTGTATTTTTGGTTGTGGGACAATCTGGTTGTATAGGTTCATTGAATGTTTGAGGTGAATCATGAAAGAAATCTAAGATTTCATCGTCATGATATGTGTCTGGTGAATGATAATCATCATCATCTTCAACTGTATGAGGTTGATGTGACTGTGGTTGATTGAGTGATTTAGTCGTCACAGGTGTTGATGAAGATGGTGTAAATGTGATTGTTTCATTGGATGTTTTGGTTTGTTCCATTGGAGGTGTAACTGTTGTGCTTAAAGGAGATGTGGTTGTTCTCCTTGAAGGATTAGCAGTTAGAGGAACATCAATAGTTGGTGGAGGAGGTACCATAGGATATTCAATATCTTCTTTTGTACTTGTAACATCAAAATAAGATGTGTCAAATGATTTCTTTAATGAATCAATGCCAAACAACCAGTTTGATCCAATGAGTTTCTTTGTGAAAGAGTGTTCATTAAAAATAATATTAGTTGTTTCTTCCACAATATTAAGTCTTGAATTGTAAACTCTGTAAACTTTTGAGCTTCCAGAGTATCGAACAAAGAATCCGTCATCTGCTTTTGGAGCAAATTGGGATAATTGTTCTCTGGTGTTTAAGATTGAAATAGAACATCCAAATGCTTTAAGAAATCCAATAAAAAGTTTTCTTTTAAACATTAATTCATATGGAGTTTTTGTATGCTTTAAGAAACCCAAGCAATAAGATTTCTTAGCAATTGAATTTCACACTAATAGGGCTAAATAAGTTAGTATGTAACAACTTGAGGGGATGAGAAATAGAATTGTGCATTTTAGGCTTGTGTGGCTCTTTGTGTTGTTTTCCTTTAGCACAAGCCATGCACTTTTCTACCACTGAATAATCTTTGAGTGGTAGTCCCCTTACTAAATTGTTCTTAACCAACTTATTTAATAATTTAAAAATAATATGCCCTAAACGCAGATGCCACTGAAAGGATTCATGAGATGAAGCTTTAGACAGAAGACAGGTCATAGTGGAAGTTGATTCTTTTGATCCCATATTGAGTAAATAGGTATCATTTTGTCTTGGAGCTCTCATGATCACCAACTCTTCAGGGATAGAAAACTCTAGCTTCAAGAACGGACATTCATTTGCAAGGAACAGCACTGGAATATTTTTATCACAGATTTATGATACACTAAGAAGATTAAATGCTAGTTCTGGAACATAGTTAACTTTCTCCAAAGTTAGTGAACCATTAGAGACATCTCCTTCACCAATCATCTTTCCACCTTTCTTGTCTCCAGCAAAAGCCACATAACCTCCATCAATTATCCTATAGTTGGTAAGCAGGTCCTTCAACCCGGTCATATGCCTGGAACATCCACTATCTACATGCCAAAAACTATTTACAGTGGCTCTGGAATGTTCCTGGCAATTGAGAGAAATCAATTAGGTTTGGAAATTGGGACCCAAGACTTAGTGTACTTAGGCCTTTGAGTTGAAGATCTTTTGCAGAAAAAGTCATTTACAAATGTTTTAAATCTATTTCCTAAAACATTTAAAACAATGAGATTTCAAACCTATCATGGAACAATTAGATGAAGGAATTCTATCTAAAATTTGTTGGGTTTTAACAAGATTATCAAAGTCCATATAAGCTAATTTATAGGAAAACGCAGCGGATTATAAGTTTTAAATCTTGTTAATATGATTATTAAACCCATTTAATATGCAAAACCCAAAGCCCGGATCCATATACGAAATACATATAATAAAACCAACCATAGGATGTTTAGAAAACCACATTTCTAGCTGTTAGAAATCGAGATTAGGATCAAGATGAAGCTGTTTTGAAAGCTAAGTCTTCAATGTGGAAGACCTCAAGAGGTGATACCCACAAGCCCTCCAAACACTCACTTGCTAGGTAGTATAACACCAAGTCTTGTCCCTCTTCTTGGATCCGAAAATCAGCCAAGAACAACCCTTTGATCCAGCCAAGAAATTTGAATTCTTTTAGAGAAGAAGAGAGAAAAACACTTTTTGCATGTAAGTGAGAGAGAAAGGAGTGTAAGAAGAATTGATTGAAGAGTGTTGAAGTGGTTTTAAGTCTTGCAAGAAAACAAGACAAAATGGGTATCCCCATGCCCTTTAGGCGATCGAGGGTTTTAAATCCAAAATTGGGTTTCCCACCCTTTTCATCTTTTATTATTATAACACTCTTTCAATCAACTAACTTATAAAATTAAAACCAAGTTTAATTTTATAACATAACACTCTTTTATATTTCATTATTTAACCAACTTAAATAATGAAACAAATAAATATCTCATGAACAAATTATCCATATAATGTTGTTCTATCATAAAAGCAATATTTAGAAAACCAATTTTCTAAATAGGTGTCAAACATTTAGTGTATGATCTTATCAATAAATAAATGTTTGTTGGTGTTTACATAGCCTATTATTAGGTATGACCTGACTTGGATCATAACGTACTAACCACATCAATCTTGTATGTGTCTTGGGCATATAAGATCCTACAAAATTATCTTTTCTTCACATTTAGACATTCGTGAGTCAGAATCGCTGTAGGAGTCATAAGGCTCTTTTGACTTACCTGTGTTGACTTTTACATTAGCAAGTTCTAGTTTAGTTTTATCAATTTTTTCTAAGAAGAAGATAAAGATTCCTTATCTTTAGGTTTTGAAATTCTTATTGGAGTAAAAGATGGAATTGGATGAGAAAAGAACTTTTGAAAACAATTTGTTTTTGTTTGACTTTCAGAGACATGACCTGAAAGTTCTGATTCATCATTTACACAATCATCATTAACATCAACACGGTTTGATTCATCAAAGTTTGAAATAGAACAACTTGAATTAAGATTACATGAACCATTGTCTGAATTTAAAACTGTACTAGAAGGAACAAATCTACTTAAGCTATTGTCTACAGAAGACTTCTTGGAATTGAAACTAGGGATACTAGAGCTGCCAAGACCACTACTGCCTCCATAACCATACTTTTCTCACACCTCCTTACGATTAACTCCATCTAAACCTACAAAGAGACTGTTAGTATCATTCTGTGTAATCTCTTGTATCAACTCATTCAAAGGATGAGGAGTGGGTGTAGGAGAGTAACAAAAAGTACTAGGTGGAGGATACACATGTGCATCATCTTCATGACCCAACCTGATCTTGATTCTAGCCCCTCTTTGTCTTTTGCACAAATCCTCTAGTTTCATCCCCGAAAAATTATATTGTTCTATCTTATTTTTAAGTTTTTTGGGTTCAAACTCAGAAAGTGTGACTTGTACAGTTAAGTAGTTCATTTCTCATTTCTTTTCCAAAAGAGTTCTTTTCAAATGTTAGATTTCTTTTAAAGCTTCTCTCAATTTGACAATGTATTTTGACTCGTTCATTTTAGGATCTTTGTTTGTCCTTTTCAATTCATTTTCATTAGTTTGCAATATCTTATTAACCTTATATATACCAATTACTCTAATTTTACAGGCAGAAGAATACATATCCTGAATTTCTTTATAAGGAAGACCTATTACTGTAAGGCCCCGTTCCCGGGCACCTCACAGTTGGTCTATCATCGCATGTAAAACATATAATTATATTATCTTAAATAAAACATGCAGCGGAAACTTGAAATAACTTTTTCATTTTACTATATATATATGCTTTTGCCAGTTAATAAAATGTCAATTAATTACAAAATAACTATTGTTGTATTACATCACAAAAGCATTGATCAAAAGAATGCCATCCCAAAGAGCTGAGTAGCCGCCTCGTGCCATCCTCAGCAACCTTACCTGCCAACTAGAAACACATCAAAGTCAGCGTTGCTAAGTTAGTTCTAGTTTTATATTAAAAACATACTTTTCCTTTCTTTAAAACTGTTTCTTACTTTTACACTATCACACATCATACGTACACATAGATAACATCATTATTATCTTTCTTTACGTTCGTTAACTTTCATTCATTCGTTGTACCTCATTATCATTCAGTTGTTATCTAGGCCCCGTCAGGCTTTACCCACTTCATGGCACACAACCATGATTACTGGGGTCGGATGACAAGGATCCCGTTTCGTTTATTCGTTACGACATTTCGTTCGTGAGCATACATCATACATACATACAGATAACAATTATTATTATCTTCATCATCGTTCGTTCATTCATTAATTTCTTCGCTCATTACTTTTCATTACTCAAATCTTGTCTCATGCAAACCGTACCAATGGAGTTGTCACGAAGACCAACTCTCCCTGTGTGTGAGAACACTTGGGGTTTAGCCAACATCGCACGCCATCTCATGGTTAGCCCAACATCGCACGCTACATAATCCACATGAGGTAGGCCAAAATCGTACGCTACATACCACACAGTAAATACCACATCGCACGTATCGGAGCAGCTACCAAAGCTGAACTCCCACTGTGTCTATGTCCCCTTACAAGTTCCACCATAGATATCGCTCAAATCGCACTAACGGAGACATCACCAAGACCTACTCCCCCTATGTGTGAGGGTTCTCGGGGTTTAGCCAGAATCGCCCGCCATCACATGGATTAGCCCCAAAATCGCACGCTACATAATCCACATGAGGTAGGCCAAAATCGCACGCTACATAACACACAGTAAATACCACATCACATGTATCGAAGCAGTCATGAAAACTGAACCCCCACTGTGTCTATGTCCCCTTTTGTGAGTTAGCCAAGATCGCACGCTATAATACACACACAGTTGAGGTGACAGCTCTCACTGAGTTGTAGGCCTCCTTTCCTCCTCTTGTAAGTCATCCTTACTCTCACTTGTTCGTTCATGTTTGCATTCATTCATTATGTTCCTCTTTCGTTATCTTTCACTTTACGTTATATAATACTTTTCATTCATTCATACACATATACGTAAAGGTACGAAAAGATAAACATACATCAACACAAGGAACATCGACATTCACAAATCATCAATCATCAACATTATATAAGGCCTCATCATACTTAACCCACATGCACATGCAATACTATCGTCATCATGCCCAACGTAAATTCTAAGCCACGACAGTTGTCACACGTGCACCTACGGGAGCAATCACATCGTTACTTACCCCCTGCTCTTTTTCCGAAGGCCCATAATTGAACTTTACCTCTCCTCGTACATATCAGCCCTATTTGGGCGATTAGGAAACCTTCAGTCGCATGGCCTCCATGTGACTGAACACTATGCGATTGGACTTATGCGGTTGGACACCTACGCGAATGAACATCCAATCGTGCGAATGGACTTTCTATCGTGCGACTGAAAACTATGCGAATGGAACTATGTGACTGAGCCCTCAGTCGTATGACTGGTCGTGCGACTGAACCTCCGGTCGTGTGATTGAGCTTCAGTCGTGCGATTGAACTTCAGTCGTGCGATTGAACTTCAGTCGTCCTTCAGTCATGCGACTAGCCCTCCAGTCGTCTAGCCCTAACTGGGCAGCAATTGCAGTTCATCCCGAACTGCAGTCGCGACTCACGACCTCCAAACCCTTCCAAACTCATTTTAAGCCCAAATCAACCCTCCTAAACCTTAGGGAATCATCCCTAGACCTTATTCAAACCTATCCAAGTCCGAAATCAAGCCCTAAACACATTATACACATACACATTCATACATACACAGGTTACACACCCAAAACCCGAAAATAGTGTTTTAGATGTGTTCCAGCCCTAAAAATCTTTCAAAACGTGTAAAAGTGGGGTCCTAGAACTCACACTAGCAAGTAGAAGATGAGGAGCTCCGTTTGGACTAGTTGCTCGACAAAGTTCACGCCCGAATCACACCTTTCTCTCTTTTTCCTCTTCTTTCGCTCTTTTCTCTCTTTTCTGACTTAGTTTACGAGTATGGGAGAGGGTAAGAGCTGCCCTCTCCCTTAAATACCCCTCGTCCAGTCTCCCGAGCTCCAATCGTGTAGGCACTTCAGTCGCCTGAGCTTCATGCGATTGGACCTTCAGTCGTACGATTATCATGCGTATGGAGCTCCAATCGTGCGACCCCATGCGGTTGAAGCTCCAGTCGCCTGATATCCATGCGTCTGAGCCTCCAGTCGCATGATACTTCAACGAAAGAAATTTTCGGGTGTTACAATTACCAGTTTTTCAGCTGCGAGAGCATGGTCACATTGGAATACAGGAGTAGTCCTTTTGTATTCTTCTACAGCTTCCTGAATCATTGCTTCCATTTTCAGCTTTGAGTTTCCAACTTTATCTGTTTCACCATCACCAAGCTTCGATCCATTAGCAACTTTCTCAACTTCTTCTTTAGCAGCTGACTCTTGCATCTCCCCAGCCTTTTCTTTACTAGCCACAGCCTCACAAACCAGCCCCACATGATCATTATCTTATTGAACCACAGAAACACCATCCATACCTTCACCATTAGCAACATCCTGAACCAGATTATTATAAGCTTTAGCCCTGAACTCCTTGAATGGATCAAAACTCTCAATAAAGTCATCCTCAAATTCAACCACTTCAGTAATCAATGCATGGTTGATGTCTTCCTCCAATTCTTTGATCTAAGCACTCCAAGCAAAGTTGCTTAGAAGTGTTGTTTCATTCTTTGGCTTTGTTTCTTCTTTCTGCATAATCAGAATGACTCTCGAGTTTCCGGAGTTGACTGTTCGCTGATTGGAGATGGACATTCTCTCTTGAAGTGACCCAGTTACTTGCAGTTGTAACATCTAAGCTTAGACCTATCATATCCAAGCTTGTTGTTTTGATTTTGACTACCAAAGTCTCTTCTTCCGGTCCTTGACATAAACCTTTTAGCACGAAGGGTGAGCATGGCCATCGACCACTGAATGTCTGCCTACTCTAGATCATCTGGGTCCACTTGGTACATATCTTCTTCTGTTATCCCTTACCAATGCCTCAAAACTATGACAGAACATCCCAAATAGTTCTATTGTGTTGGATGGAATCTGAGTGGTGCTTGGATCATTTGAGCTTGGACCAGCACTTGTAGTACCACCACCAGATTTAACAGAGCCATCATAACTTGTTGAACCTCCATATGCTCCCCCATAAGACTAAGAGTTTGCACCAAATGAAATCAATGCAGCATTCTGAGGAGGAACATTAGCCGACACCATAGACTGGTTGTACTCTTTTCTTTTCATAACAAATTCAAAAGATTTAAGCTTGTTTATCATATCCATAAGCTTATATTCCGGAAAGTTTCTTTCTTGCATCAGCATCTTGATTTGCAGACTCCACTGTGCAGGAAATGAGTCCAAAAATTTAGAGACCTGTTCATGGTTTCCTAACTTATCATCATTTTTCTTAAGGTTGCTTGACACAGATAAGAATCGATTTGTTATGTGAGTTAGGTTCTCATGCTTGTATCCCAAGAATGAATTGAACTCCTTCTCAGCTTGAGCTTTCCTTTCCTTCTTCAGATCCTCAATACCATCATAGAACTCACACAATGCATCATACAAATCCTTAGCAGTTATGTGTTCAGCAAATCTGTTGTAAATGTCCTGATGCAAACAAAGAATCAAAGCTCCAAGAGCCTTCTTGTCCTGGTATAGTAACTGATATCAGATTCAGTGAAAGTAGTTGGGTCATCGTTTGGTGTAGTCACATTTCCAAAAACAGTTACGGGTCTATGAGGTCCGTTCACCATAGAATCCCACTGGCTATGATCTGTGTAGAAGAAGAAAGCCTTCAAACATCTCTTCCAATCCTCAAAACTATCACCATTGATAAGCCTCGGTGGCCTATTAGGTGAAACGCTTTCCAAATCAGTCACGGTATTGTTTGTTGTAGTCATCATGAAAATGGTACTTAGGTTCACTGGAAGACACAGATTCTCAGGTAAATTCGCTGGAAGAAACTAAACAGGTTCGCTTGACAAACGGGCAGTAGGTTCGCTCGAAAAGCTAGAGAACACAGGTTCACTGAACTTTCATTCTAGATTAGGTTTGCAGCATGTTCACATGCAAACCAAGCACAAATGGTAAACCTTCCTTCAAAAGAAGGTAGGTTCGCTGATCACAAAAAAACAAAACTCCAAATCACAAATCTTCATAGATTCGCTAGATGAACAGTTAGATTCGCTTAATGAATATTTAGGTTCGCTCGATGACGGGAACAACCTTCTTTGACACGAAATCGATCAAAATAATCCCAACACTCAACCAATTGAAGAACCGTTTGTTCCTACAGTTTCCTACTAACAAAAACTACAACCCTAAATCATAATCCATATCAAAAACACAATCAACATCCCCGAGATGAATGAAACACTGACTTTGCATAAAATACCCTAAAAACTCTAACAATCAAGAGCACTAGAGCTCCGATACCATATAGTTGGTCCATGCAGATCTTTGCAACAGTGTCATGATCAGAAATGTGTGCAAAACCCACTAGTAAACAAATATCTATGATAATATCTCGCAATCCAATCAGAAACAAGATCAATACACGCAATATGTGAGGATATAAGCTACAATGATGAAATAATAAGCTCCTAGCACCTCAGCCATTACAACACACGATTAGGGTTTCAGAGAATATGGAATCCTTTTATTGAAATGATAAAACATTACAATATATAGCACCTAGGTTCGCTGGTAGATTCGCTGGTGAGTGAATCTGCCTGACCATCTCACCTACATTCTCCTGGGCATCATACAAGTTCGCCCGGGAACAAAAACCAATACACAATACATTACAGACTCCGGGAGAATCAATAGACTCACCCATAAGTTCGCTAGATCTAATAAAGTCAAAATACAAATATAAAACAACACCGACATGTCGGTGAGTCCAACCTACACTGATCTACATAGAGCTCATCAAGGATTATGATTGTGAGATCCATTATCATCCGGGTAAGGACAACGTTGTGGCCAATGCCTTCAGTCGAAAAGAAAGACCCGAGCCAATTCGGGTGAAAGCTTGTTAGTTGGTTATGATTGCTGATGTGATGAGGAAAGAATTTCAAGAAGAGGCGTTAAAGGAAGATCGCCTTAATTCCGAGCGAATGAAAGGTCTAGTAACAGAATCGGGTGAAAACACTCTTGGTGTTAGAACCCAAAATGGACGGATATGGATCCCTTGTTACGGAGATCTACGGGGGCGAATTATGGATGAAGCTCATAAGACTCGATACTCAATTCATCCCGGTGCTATAAAGATGTATCAGGACATGAAGAAAGATTATTGGTGGCCGGAAATAAAGCGCGACGTAGTAGAGTGCGTGAGCAAGTGCCTTACTTGTTTGCAAGTGAGGGCAGAACACCAAATGCCATGCGGGAAAATCCAACCGTTGGATATACCCGAGTGGAAGTGGGAGCACATCACCATGGATTTTATTACTAAGCTACCTCGTACGGCGAGGGGGTGCGATACCATATGGGTGATTGTAGATCATCTGACCAAGAGTGCCCACTTCCTACTGATTCGTGAGCGGATCTGTTCATTAAGGAGATTGTAGCTTGTCATGGTGTGCCGGTGTCTATCGTGTCGGATCGTGACACCCGATTTACATCAAAGTTTTGGAAGAGATTCCATGATGCGATGGGAACGAGACTACATATTAGCATGACTTATCATCCTCAGACAGATGGTCAGTCTGAAAGGACGATCCAGACGCTCGAGGATATGCTCCGAGCATGCGTAATCGATTTTGGAGGAAGTTGGGATGATCACCTACCGTTAGAAGAATTTTCGTACAATAATAGTTATCATGCAAGTATTGGTATGCCACCTTATGAGATGCTATACGGTAGAAGGTGTAGGACGCCCGTATGTTAGGGTGATATTGGACATAAAGAGTTCGGAATCCTTGAGGTTATCGAGGCTACGACTGAGAAGTTGGAGAAGATCAAGGCTTTCATGAAAGCGGCAAAAGATAGACAAAAGTCGTACACCGACAAGAGGCGTAGACCGGTCAAATTCAAGGTGGTCGACCGAGTTATGTTGAAGGTCTCACCTTGGAAAGGGATTATCCGGTTCAGGAAGCGAGGTAAGTTGAGCCTGAGGTACATAGGACATTTCCGAATCATCGTACGAGTAGGAGAGGTAGCCTATCGGTTAGATTTGCCAGATGAGTTAAGTGGAATTCATCCGACATTCCATGTATCTCATCTGAGGAAGTGCTTAGATGATGAAGATATGATTGTATCATTGGATGATATTGAAGTGGATGAACGGCTTAATTACATAGAGCAACCAATAGCGATCATTGACCGAAAAGAGAAGAGGCTTAGTGTTTCCACTAGTGCGTGTGCAGTGGAAACATAGAAAGGGTTCAGAGTCTACGTGGGAGAATGAAGAAGAGATAAGATAGCATTACCCTCAGTTATTCAAAGAGTGACGAGTTTCAGGGACGAAACCTGTTTAAGGGGGGTGGACTTGTAACACCCGGAAAATTGTCAAATAAAGAAAGAAAAGAAAAGAGAAATAAAAGAAAGATATTTTGGTGAGAAAGAAAAAGAAGCCAAAGAGGAGGGGTATAAAGTGTAAACAGGACAAAATAATATTATTATTTTGTATAAAGTGGGTATGGTCACCCACATCTTCTGCATACATCAACTGTCTCGGCTTTTAGAGAGAGAGTAGGAGATCTTCGACACTTAGAGAAAGAAATCTACAAATTTCAGCCAAGGTAAGCAAATTTAACATAATTGGATTCGGTTTTAGGATTTTTGGCTATGAAACTGAATTATACATGTTCTCATGTGTATGCATGTGTTCGGGTATGTGTTTTTGGACATGTTTAGGTGTTAGAATCATTTGAGAAGCTCAAGTTTGTTGATACATATTGATGTACCTAGTTTATATTCTGAAATGTAAAAGTTTTTCATGTCTTACATATATGTAATCGATGTAATGAATTGAATGAATGATATAGGTTTGATGTTGTTCTACATGTAATCGATGTAATGAATTGCATTGTGATGGTAATTTACGTTTGATATATCATGATATCATTATATTGAATGTGTTGCACGTGTATGAACTAACTATATAGGTTTGATGTTGTTCTACATGGTTCTAAGTTAATAAGAACTTAGAAGTATGTTTAACTTATCCATGTGATAGTTCATGCGAATGGACCATACGCATGAACATATCATGCTTATGGAACAATCGCACGACTAAGCTAGAAGACTGGATCAGTCGCACGACTGAGACATAAGATTGAGTCAGTCGCACGACTGAACCTTCAGTCTACGTATGAGTCAATCGCATGATTCAGTTGCACGACTGAACCATGCTAATGGTTCAGTCGTACGATTGAAAACAGGAAACCTATAAATACCATGTAATTCGTGGAAAACCATAACACTTTGAATACATACGTACCCTAGCCGTCTAGAGCATATCAAAACGTCAATCCAAGTTCATAGTTCATTTCTGATCAATTCTTGTTCGTTCTTAACGTGTGTTTCATCGTTGGATTGATCAGGTTATTCGTTCTCACCAATTGGATCGCCAATCAAATAATATTCTGTACTATTTGATTCGATATAACGTAGAATCTGTTAGTACTCCGTACGATATTGGTCCTAACAAGTGGTATTAGAGCATAGGCTCATGATTTTGCGTGGATTCAATTGGTTTTGGTGTCAAAACTAACGTTGCTATTCAAAAGATACACTTTGTCACTTCAAAAACTTGTTTTTGTTGAGTTTCTGTGTCAATAGTTCAACTTGTTCTCATACGGCTGTTTAGGGTTCTTGAAAATTAGTAAATTTTGAGTGAAGTGTTCAAAATTTTGATTTTTTCCCGCAGCAGCAGCTTCAGTTGCACGATTGGCCCAATCACACGACTGAACTCCATTCGCATAGTTCAATCGCATCACTGAACTCATTCGCATAGTTCATTCGCACGGTTGAAGCTTTCCATTCGGTTGACCTCATTCGTTTTGTTCATTCGCACAACTGAATTCAATCGCACGATTGAAACCATTCGCATCCTTCAATCACACGGTTGAACCAGTCGGCTGTCCAGTCGCATAAGTCAATCTGTCCTGTTCTTAGTTCATCAAGTTTATAGAAATGGAAGTTCAGTTCTCTGCGTTTACTGCTGGAAAGGACTCATGCATCCAGAATCTTCTTCTTCTGGAAAGTGAGATAGGGAACCACAACAAACCGCCAAAGCTGTTAACGTTGGATGAATGCCCACAGTGGAAACAACGGTTTGAAATCTACCTGAATGGAGTTGACCCCAATCTGTGGACGTCTATTGAGAGTGGTTACGTGGTACCAGTCAGTGCTAATGGGGTAAAGCTTACATTGGGAGGAATGAGCGAAGGTCAGAAGACTATGCATAATGCTGAAAAGAAAGCATATGCCTTGTTGACTCAGTCAATAGCGAAAGACATATTTCATCAATTTTCTAAGAACAAGCAGTCTAAAAAGTTATGGGAAGCCTTAGAAAAGATATACAAAGGCAATGCAACTCTTAAGGCACTCAAAGCAAAGGCTCTTAAAAAAGAATTTGACAATTTCTCACCAATTGGAAAGGAGAGCTTAAATGATATCATCGACAGATTCTATCATCTTATGAGTGAGTTGCACGCTCATGGTGTGGTTACATCCATGGAAGACTAAGTCTCTAGCTTTGCTGATGGGTTACGAGACAAATGGGATCCATTTGTGTCCAATTTAAGGAAAAATGATACTCTTGCTACCTTGGACATAAATGACTTCATTTTAAAGCTTAGGGAGGAAGAACTGCGTCAGAAGTAGAAGTCAAAGAAAGGATCCTACTCTCAGAATCCTGCTTTATTCAACTCAGTTCCACCTCCTTCTACGTCAGGTACACCATTACAAAATGCTTTTGTATCTAACTCCTCTTCTACTTCTCAGTGCAGCCCATCAGGTACCGTCACATCTGGGTCATCTGGAACCCACTACATAGTTCCTAAAGCAAATGCTACAAAGTTAAAGACCGAAAATCTCGGGAATGTGACTGTGGAAGTAGTGAAAGAGCATATGGACCTTCTAGCTGCAGTTGTCCAATCTTATGATGGTCTGGTTGCTGGAAAGATCAAAAACTGTCACCTTGCTGATGAAGATTACGAGCAAGTTGATGAAACTGAGTTACAGCGCATGGATATCATGTGGGCATTGGCTAGCTCTGTGAGAAGAGCAAAGAAGTTCGTGAAGAAGACGGGACAAAACATGGTGGCAACTAAAGACACTACATTTGGATTTGACAAAACCAAGGTCACGTGCTTCAACTGCGGTGAGAAAGGGCATTTCAAGTGGGAGTGTGTTAAGCCCAAGAAGACAGGAAATGGAAATCCATTTCCATCTTTCAATCATCAGGAAAAGGATAAGATTGGGGCATCAACAGCAAGTAAAATGTCTAAAGCTTTGGTTGCTCAAGGTGATGAAAGGCAAGACTGGTCCTTCCGATTCGTATACGAGGGTGAATCTAATGTTGTTTTTGTCGACACCTTGGATGATGGATCTGCAAATGAGGGAGACACTATAGCTGAGCATTCACGTTCAGATGTTGAAGAAGCTATGGATGTGGTTGATCACTTAATGGAAGAAGAACTTAGTGCAGCAAACACTGAACATTCAGTTGCTGAAGAGTCTGACACTGCACTGATGGTTGATTCGTCTGGTACCTCACAGGTAAATTCTAAAGACGAATTATTTAATAAACATGCTTGTACTGAATGTGACAAATTTAGAGAACGCATTGACTTAAAATTTTCTAGGTTATTAGAACACAATGATAATCTGGTAAATGATTTGCAATTCTGCACTGAAGCAAATCGTGTGCTAAAACAAAATGAGTGCAGTTTCAAAGAAAAGATAGAACTTCTGGGGAAACAATTGAGGGAAACCAAAGTTGTTGCTCTAAATCAATCAAATGATATTAAGTTCTATTTAAATTCTTTTGTAAGGCCCCGTTCCCGGGACGCTTATAGCTGGTCATTCATCGCACTTAAAACACATAATTAAATGACTTTACTAAAATCATGCAGCGGAAAACTTTTAAATCAATCATTTTATTTCCTTTAATAAACACTGTTGCAAAATAATACAATATTCATTACAAACGATCATTTGTTCGCATTACAATGGAAAAGCATTAAACAAAATAATGCCATCCAAAAGAGCTGAGTAACCGTCCCGTGCCATCCTCAGCAACGTTACCTGCCAACTGGAAGCACATAAAAAGTCAGCGTTGCTGAGTGAGTTCTAGTTTTATAATAACACATACTTTTCTTCCGTTTAAGCGTTTCTTTTGCATACATGCGATCACACATCATACGTACACATAGATAATCTCATTATTATCTTCACCATTCGTTTATTAACTTTCGTTTATTTAACATACATTGTTAACATTCACATTCATTACTTTCGTCCACATTCTTTCATAAACTCTTACTTTCGTTCGTACTGTCACACCCCCGGGCACAGGTAGGGTGGGATGTCACCGATTGGCAACAACATACATGGCAGCAGAAACAAACCAATATAGGAGCTCAAAGGGAGAGAACATCACATGGCGTTTAAAGTTTTAAAAGACATCGGGCTGAAAACAGATCCAGCCCCAAATGTTTACATAGTTCAACAAAATAAAAATAGTTATTGAATCAAATTGTTCAAGTCATAATTTTGGTCACACAAGCAAATGCCATAGTCTCGGGGTTGAGTCTAAGTCTTCCATAATAGCTAAGAGTCTTCACAGGTTACCTGAAACATGCTCAAAAGAAAAGAGAGTCAACTAAAAAGTTGGTGAAATCAAGTGCTTATAGTTTCAAAACAATGAAAGGAACTCTTAATGTCCACATAAAAGGTTTTGAATCAAGTGTGAAATCTTATGAAAAATCTCATTTGATTTTAAAAGCATCATTTTTAGTATCAATCATCGTGGGGTATCACGATAAACCCTGCACTTGGTCCCCGGTTGGCCTCTTCTAAATTTGTGTTTAACCGGATATTCCCGAAGGAAGGAACCAAGCCTCAAATCAGTGAACCATACCTGCCAGGATATTTCACCATAGTTTCTTAATCAAAACTTGCTACATGCCACATTCGATCACTCAGGAACCAAGCCTCAAATCAGTGAACCATACTTGCTACTTGCTAAGTGGGGTACCTCCCTTTAGCGGGAGCCACTTGTGGGGGATTCCCCAAATAGATCTATCCATATAAAACAAGCGGTTCACAAAAGAATTAATGATCATGATATAAGTATCAGCAGGTATCCAAAAGTCCCACATACAAGCATCAAGTAAAGCACAATCATAGTTCATAAAGCAACAGGGCATGTTTCATCCCAAAAACAATAAGTAGTACCACAAATAAAAGTTTCAGTTTAAAAGAGCATGCTTCACCCCAAAAGCAGTAAGTAAAAAGGGGATCACTAGAACTCACCATAGATATTAAGCAAAGAATCTCCTCGTGTGCCGGGAATATCTCAAGTCTAGCACCCTAAAATGAATATAT
>BJCO01768724.1:0-10454 GCA_018326465.1 Flaveria floridana | reverse complement strand
GGTCTCATGGATAGGACAATAGCCCTGTGTCCAGTTCCCCAAGACAGGGTTCCCATCCATACTATGCCAATCAAATTTCAGAGACCTCTTCCCAGGCCAGTACTTATATGGGTTAACTTCTGATCTGATCCAGAAGGAAATAGACCAACATTTCTGCCAACAATAAGTGGGACAATAAATTGCTTAGAGGTTTTGGCTGCATTGGTTCAGGGGGAGTTTGTTGGACCAAAAGAACCAATGAGTCAAGATCAGGAAAACCTCTAAGTCCCACATGACATCACAACAACTGCTGAAAGCTTCATCAGCAGTTTGACAAAGACTGAAGATTCAATAGCTGAAGATCAAAGAACTGAAGAACAACAGCTGAAGATCACAAGTACTGAAGATCACAAGTACTGAAGTCTAAAGTACTGAAGAATACAAGTACTGAAGACTTTAAGTACTGAAGACTCAAGTACTGAAGATCAACAGCTGAAGAACTGAAGAACTGAATATCAACAACTGATGTATAAAGTCTGAAGACAAACACTGAAGATATCAGCTGATGACAACTACTGAAGTCATCAGCTAATGAAACGTCTAAAGCTCAAAGTCTGAAGACCAAGTGCTGAAGCTTCAGAGTTTGTCACAACAGCTGAAGAAGTTGTCTTCAGTTGTTGTGATGGTTTTACTTTTCAGTTGTTTGTATTTTTCCTTTCAGTAGTTGTAAAACAACTGAAGAGTTTGTTCTTCAGTCATTATAATTCAGTAGTTGTAAACGACTGAAGAGTTTGTTCTTCAGTCGTTGTAGTACTTTCAGTAGTTTCTTTTCTCTTCAGTAGTTTGTAATAAGTTAGAACACTTAGCATTTTGTAAGAAGATGTCAGTTGTTTGACATCTTCAGTAGTTTAGGTGTTCTATCAGTAGTTTGTTAATAACGGGTTGATGTCACTATCAAGTGACATCAGCTGACGTCATTCTTCCTATAAAAGGAAGATGACCTAATTGTAACTGTGCCGAAACGTGTGATCAATTGAAAATACCTTTTTAGCAGAATTCATTCTCTCTCTCTCTAGCTTTACTGTTACATGCAAAATCATTTGTGTTCTTGCTTGTTTGCTTAATTCTCGAGCTAAATCCGCTGCGAATACAACCTAATTGATCAAACTAGAGGCTGATATCCTGTTAATTTGTAAAGGTGTTTTGAGAGTGAGAGAGCATAGAGATGTGTTATAGGCCACCCAAGGGGAGCTCACCTCGGTTGGATCGAGCTTAAACAATGTAAATTCCTTTGGTATTATAATCATTTGATTAATAATATTTGATTGAGTTTGTTTGACGTTCGCTAATATCACAAACGCACACATCCATCTTAATTTGATTATCAAGTGCAACAATATGTAGAATCGATCGAGACAAGGACTTTACAAGTTGGATAGAGTCAAGAACCGGCAAACATCCGAGAAACCAGGATCTTTCTCAGATGATAACAGAGTGACCTGGTTGTGTTGCCTATGTAAATGCATGGAAAAATTTGGTTGGTTTGGTGAATCAAGGTTGGCGATTTATTAGTAGCTTTGTGATGAAGAAAGGTAAGAACAAAATTGGTTTATGGGTGAATTAGGTTAGAGAGATTTGCAGATGAAGAGAAAAGTGAAAGAGGGGGAACCATTGAAAGGATATATATATGAAATTGATTTGAGACAATAAACTTTGAAATCCGGATGTCGGTTCCACCTTTGAAAAAGCGCTCAAAAAGGTAATTTTCTTGGAAGTCAAAAATATTCCAAAGGTAATTTGTCTTCAGTAGATATTCCTGAGCTTTATGGAAATTTTACTTCAGAAGAAAAATACTTTGAGTATTTTTACTTTAGAGATATATTTGGTTTAGGAAGATATTAAAACTAAAAAGCTTTGTTCACAAAGGAATAAATCTTCCGATGCTTAATTGCTTTTGAAAGAAAACTGTCCTTCTAAATCACTTAAGTACTTAGAAACACATTTAAGCTTTGGAAGGTATATCAGAATTTCATATGAAGTTAAATGTCTGATAAGCAGTTATTAGTTTTGAAGATATGATGTTTTTCTGAAAATAACTTAATGTCTTCCGAGAGAAAATATGTCTAAAATTTTCAAATTTCTAAGGAATATCATTTGAAAAATATTTCTTTCAAAGTAAATTTGGCTTATGTAGGTGATGATATAGACAACTTAGGACATACATATTTTAAAAATAATCTTGAGTCTAGTTTAACAAATTGTGCTCAAAGTTAATCATCCCAATAGCTGATACAAGATATTTAAATATTTGTTCATCAAAAGCTTTGGTGAACAGATAAGCATATTGTTCATATATGTTAACTATGACTAGTTTTATCAATCCTTTTTTAAAAGTATCTCTAATCAAATTATACCTGATGTTGATGAGTTTTGTCCTTGAGTGCTGTACAAGATTCTCGGTGATAGAGATAACACTGTTGTTGTCTATGTGGATGGGAGTGTTTTTGAAGTTGAATCCATAGTCGAGCATCTAATTCTTAATCTAAAGCACTTGAGCATAGCAGCTATTAGTAGCAATGTATTCAGCTTCAGCAGTTGATGCAGACACACAAGATTGTTTCTTGCATTGCCATGAGATCCTTCCACCAAGGCATTGACATACCCTAGAAGTAGACTTTGCAGTCATATTGCAGCTATCATAGTCACTATCTATATAAGCATACAGATTTAAGTCAGAATTCTTTGGATACCAAAGGCCTAATTTAAGAGTACCTTCAAGATATCTAAGAATTCTATTGATAGCAACTAGGTGTGACATCTTGGGGTTCGCTTGATATCTTGCACAAATGCATGAAGTAAAAATGATATCAGGCCTGCCGGCTGTGAGGTACATAAGAGACCCAATCATAGCCCTATAGAGATTTTCGTCTGCACACTCCCCCTTAAAGATCAGGTCCAAGGGAGTGGTTTCCTACTATGGGTGTCTTTGGAACCTTACGTTCAGTCATGTTAAATCTTATGTGTATGTGTTGTACATACTTGAATGACATATGAATATGTGATTATCAACCTGCTTCAGTTGAATTCCTAGAAAGAAACTGAGTTCCCCCATGGCACTGATTTAAAATCTATTTTTCATCAGCTTCTCAAAGTCTTTGCAGAGCTTTAGATTAGGTGACCCAAAAGTAATATCATCTGCATAAACTTGAACCAACATCATGTCATTTTTTGTTCCTTCGATAAAGAGTGTTACATCTATAGTACCCCTCTTGTAGCCATGCTGACAGAGATACTGAGACAGTGTCTCATACTACTTCCTTGGAGCCTGGTACAACCCATAAAGAGCTTTATCAAGCTTGCAAACATAATTAGGATTATCTCGGTCTGCAAAGCTAGGTGGTTGTTGACATACACCTACTCATCAATCACCCCATATAAGAAAGCACACTTGACATCAAGTTGGTAGATCTTGAAATCCTTAGACACGGCAAAAGCAATGAATATCCTAACAACTTCAAGTCTTGCCACTGGAGCAAAAACATCTATATAGTCAATCCCATCTTCTTGGGTGTATCCTTGAAAAACGAGTCTGGCTTTGTTCTTGACGGCAAGTCCTCTATCATCCTTCTTCTTCCTAAGTACCCATTTGGTACCTATGATGGTCTTCCTTTAAGGAAGAGGACATAAGTTCCAAACCTTTTGTCTTTTGAATTAAAGTAGCTCCTCCTGCATTGCTTTAACCTAACTACCATCCTTCAAAGCTTTATCAACTTTATTCGGCTCTATCTGGGACAAGAAACAAGAGTATAGACAAACATTTTTGTCATGGGTTTGTCCTCTTGTTCTCATCCCTATGTTAACATCTCTAATGATGTTTGTGCTAGGGGTGACTTGTGGATCATAAGTTGAGGACTCATACAAGTTAATTGGACAGATCCAAATTTATGAAATTCATATCTGGCAATATAGTGTCACCCAAAACATTAGTGATCTTATTAATAGAATTTGATACAATGAGTATGTGATATCATTGATGTTGTTGTTTTGGAGTGGTTATCAACATCAAGAAATTTTTTATCGCTATCACTACCACCATTTCCTCCAACATTAGAAGCTATTTCATTTGGTTCCATGCCCCTGAGCTGGAATTTGTAGGCATCTCAGATGTATCAGATGAATTTGTCATGGTTGTGCTGATAGGAACTCCATCTATAGGGTTAGTTACCGCTGGAGTTGAAGAAGTTTTCTTGTTTGGTCTTCTCAACTTAAATGTTGGGTCAGGATCTCCAATTGATAAGTTACTTATAGATCCTGAAACATCTTCACAAGATTTGTTAAAATAGTTGGCACCTAACTTAAGATCAAACAACCAATCAAGACCAGAACATTTCATACCAGGAGTATGCTCATTGAAGGTCACATTGGTTGACTCCTCAACTAGTCTAGTTCTGAAAGTGTATTCTTTATAAGCCTTAGCTTGGGAAGAGTTTTCAATGAAGTGTCCATCATCTGATTTCTCAGCAAATTTGGCTACTTGTTCTTTGGTATTCAAGATGGTGCAAGGACATCCAAATATTCTGAGAAAACCAATGAAAGGTCTCTTTTTATGCCACAGCTCATAAGGAGTCTTACCATAAGTCTTAACTATGAAAACTCTGTTTTGCACATAGTAGGCAGTGTTGACTACCTCTGCCCAGAAGGTGATGGGCAGTTTAGAGTCAGATAACATGGTTCTTGTAGCCTTAATAAGTGTTATGTTTCTCCTCTCAACAACACTATTTTACTGAGGAGACCTGGGAGCACTATATTATCTTGTAATACCTTTTTCATCATAAAATATATCAAGGGTTTGATTCTTGAATTCAGTTCCTTGATTACATCTTATGGTTTTGATATTGTGATCACTTGGATTATAAATTTTTAGAATACAGTTCTTCAAGATCTTAGGAGTCTCATCCTTAGTTCTAAGGAAAAAGACCAAAGTGAATTTTGTGAAATCATCTATGATCACCAAACAATATGAGGTCCTTCCTATACTTATTACACTTATGGGGCTAAAAAGATCCATATGTATTAAGAGTAGGGGTGTAGTGATGGAGTTCTTTTCCTTTTACTTGTAACACACCTTGTGTTGCTTCCCTTTCAAGCATGCAACATAATGGTAGTCACTTGTAAACTCTTTCTTTGGCATTCCGGTTATCAAATCATTCTTAATTAATTTATTCATGTTTTGAAAGTTTATATGGCATATTTTTTATACCAGAGGAAAAACTTATCACTATTTGCTTTAGATAGAAAGTATGAAACTTCTCCTAGAGCTTCTAAAAGGAAAAGAATTTTCTTTCAAAGCTATCTTCATATTCTTCCTCTCAGAAGTTTTCTTCTTGATCATGTGGATAGTACTTTTAGGATTGTTGAGGAAATCCTTGGCAAGATGAGAAGTACTACCATACATGATGCAATAAGTTGGCTTCCTTCTGAGAGTCTTCTTTTGAGTAGAAGGCTGAGTTTGATCACTTTCCACTTCCATTTTCATCTTCAAAGATGATGTAGCAGGCTTCTTAGGGTAAGGCTTGCTCTTGGAACTATATGGTTCAGGCTGTATAGCAGTGGTGCACAACTGATCAACCTTGTTTTCAGTTTTACATGAAGTAGAACTCCTAGTACTAGGAGTCCATAGTTAAGTATTCGGCCTTCACCACTTCAAATCCTACAGAGATAAAGACTTGTTTCTACTTGAAGTTAAATGTGGCATTAATCTCTTGAGCCTTCTTTGATCTTCTCTTGGCTACTATGATTAAGTTCTTCCTCTTGGACTTGGTCATCCCTGATTCTTTCCTCTACTCAGGAGAATAGTGACCCTGGCTTAGGATGATCTTTTTCACTCAACTCAGATCTATCCTTTACTATCTCCTTTTCATCTTCATCCTCTTCTTGAATAGGGTCTATGAGGAGAAGCTCATCTTGACAAGTTCCACATCTTAGAGATTTATAGATAGTAGTATGTGTGGAGGAGATATCTTAGTAGATCCAGTCCAAGCTTATTTTGATAACAAACCTTTGCATACAAGGATGAGGATATGATGTTCTTGAAGGTCTATTCTTCAAGAATACATTTTTCTGCACTAGCATTTCTTATCACAAGCTTAGCCAGGCATTCAGTCAACTTGGTAATGAGATCTTTGATTTAAGTCCTGTAGTTGGTATGTTCATGCTTAAGAGTTGAAATGGTTTTCTCTTTATTTTCTATCTAAAGTTTTTAATCATTTTCAGCACTTTTATAATAAGCTTTTAGGATATTTAAGGACTCAAGGTACACAGATGTTCAAATACCTTAGCTTCTTCATCATCAGCCATCAATGCCTGGTTTGGAGATGCATCTTCAACCTAAAAGCTCCAGTCAAAGCCTCTTTCTTCAATAGCAACTACAGCTTGCTTCTTGAGCTTCTCAGTATGTGGAGCTCAATCAGTGTAGTTTGGTCTGGTTTGTGCTTGGCCACAATTTTTCCTTGGTGCCTTGCACTCCTAAGAAAAGTGCCCATTTAATTATAGTTGTAACAGTTCACCTTACTTATATCTAGGCCAAACTTTCCACTATTTGTATTGCTTGGAAACTTCCTGCCTGTCCACTTGTATAACTTCTTGGCTCTATGAGTGAGAAGGACCATCTGCTGGACTATCTCCATGATCATCTGGATGGATACAGTCCAAATCATCAAGAGTGAAGAGAAAGTTGCCACTACTTTCATTAGCAGACAAAAAGACTTGAGAAGAACTTGTTTCTTGGAATGGGCTTCCTTGGATGCAGCTCTCCCTTGGTGTCTTCGAGAACATTATGAAAGGACCTTTTTATAAGTTTTTAGGGTAGCAGATGAGATGAAGCTGTGGTTCTCTGCAATCCTATTTAATCACATGAAGGGCTGAACTCTGCTGATTATTGGAGTTACTAAATAGTTTTTCTATGTTCATTTTCATCTGGTATCCACTGAGGATACCATACAACTCAGTGAAAGTAAGGGTCTTGAAGTTTTTAGTACTCTTAATGACCGCACAATAGTGTGTCCATTGTCAAGAGTTAGTCCAACATCCATTAGAGTATTCACAATCTTAACATACCTGAAGTAGTATTGAGTCATGGTGTCACCTATCTTGAAGGTGAAGTTCTTAAACTGCTGCTTCAAGAGGTCTTTTTTGTTTTCTTTTGCTTCATTAGACCCCTCATACATAAGCTTCAGTGCATCCCATAGTTGCTTTGCAGTTATGCACTTCTTGAACCCTCTATAAATAGAGTTTAGAATAGTAAATTGGAGGGCGGTCATGGATTTCTGATCTACATCAATCTTCTTCCAGTCTTCTTCTGAGTAGTCAGCCACTTCCTTTGGTATCATGCCACCAGCAGCAACACCTAAAAAGGTGCATGGTACATAAGGTTCTAAGATAACAGATCCCCACATCCTACTGTCTTGAGACTTGATGAAGCCTTCCATTCTTTGGCACCAAGTATCAAAGTCATCAGAAGTGATCAGTGGAGACTTTGTCATAGTACCCGTTTCCATATCAGCCTTAGTAACAGTTGTCATTTGAGTTGTTAAGTGTTTTTTGAAACTGAAGGGATTTAAGATAGTGAAATCTTACAATCAAGAGCCTAAAATGATCCGATACCAATTGCAGGACCGTTGAAGGGGGTCAATGCAACAGTTTCACAGTGAGGAGAGACATAGAACACCTAACATATCAAATAGGAAACCGGGATTTTTGTTGATAATACTAAGAACGCAAGTAAATATAATACATAGAACACTTAATAGATCAAATAGGAAACCGGGCTTTTTGTTGATAATACTAAGAACACAAGTAAATATAAGACAGAACAAGAACATGATAGTATTTGGTTTTCAAGAATGCTATACATTGCTCTCAAGTTCTATTAAAAGTGTTACAAAACATAAAGATAAATACAAGTACTTGAGATACTTTATACTACATCCTACAGTTGGTTATACTTTGAGAGCCAGCTGGAAACACTAACCTACACATCAAGATCAATGTATAGTCAAAAGGCAGATTACCTTTTGACTTGTGACTATGACTTACCATAGCTCACGTCCTAATATATTACAAAAAGGATAAAAGGTACAAAAGTGTAATGTTATAAACTAATAACCTTAATCTACAGTTGGCAAAGGCATGGACCTTTTCACCACCTTATCTAAGATGGTGAGTCTTCAGAGTTGGTAGTAAGAAGTGGTTCAACATATTGTCAAAGGGTGATCAGAGAAGCATGTCTTCACTATCTTTGGAAGAAATCAATCTTTGGCTTTGGAAGACTTCGTCTCTAAAGCTTTAAAAGACTTAATCTTTGGCTTTAGAATATTTGGTCATTTGGCTTCAGAAGATTTCACACTTATCTTATTTTCTTTGAGTTGTATAAAACTTTCAAAGTAACTTTACTCTTTACTTCATGCATGCATTCTGATAGCTCTTTGGTTGCTTTGGTTACATCATCCTTCATGTATAAACCTTACAAATATCCTAAGTACACCTTTGAGAGGTCAAGGCAATGATGGCACGTTTGGTATGGAGGATTTTCTTAACACTCCTCCTGATCTTAGATAGATTATTGGAATCTCATCTAGCTCACCTACTCCTGTTACACTTATGTAGAATGTTTAAACTCTTAAGAAGGAGATGTTGGATAAAACCTAACAGATACATGATTTACTTGCGCTTAATCAAGAAAAAGATGTAAAGATCAAGAATCTTGAACATCAACAACAATTTTTATTCAACTATGTTTAAATTCTAGAGAATAACATGAAAGACCTCACTTATATATTTTCATTCTTATCTAATCAGCATAGATCTACAGAAGTTGGAGAGTTTAGTGGATAGTCTAGATCCTATTAGTGATCCTATTGTTATTAATAAAGCAACAGAGACTATTGGTGTTGATCAAGAACCAACTACTACTGTACGTGAAGAGGTTACTAAGGAGCAACCAGTAGTTCAACATATTAGAGAGGTTTATGGAGCTTGAATATGATATACGACATACTAAGCCTAAAGATGATGATGATGGTTTGGATCAGGTTAAGTTTAGCTATGATGAGGAGGATGACTTAGATGATGATGATGATGATGATGGTGGTGGTGGTGGTGGTGGTGGTGGTGGTGATGGTCATGATGATAAAGGGAAGGAAAGGATCTCAGCCTCTAGTTTGATCAATTAGGTTGTATTCACAGCGGATTTAGCATGAGAATTAAACAAACAAGCAAGAACACAAATGATTTTGCATGTAACAGTAAAGTTATAGAGAGAGAGAACAATTCTGCGAAAAGGTGTTTTCTATTGAATCACACGCTTCGGCACATTTACAATTAGGTCATCTTCCTTTTATAGGAAGAATGACTTCAGCTGATGTCACTTGATAGTGACATTAAACGGTTATTAACAAACTACTGAAAAACAAAATAACTACTGAAGATGTCAAACAGCCGACATCTTCTTACAAAATGCTAAGTGTTACTACTTATTACAAACTACTGATAAGAAAAGAAACTACTGAAAGCTACAACAACTGAAAAACAAACTCTTCAGTCGTTTATAAGCTACTGAACTACAACCACTGAAGAACAAACTCTTCAGTCGTTTTACAAACTACTGAAATAGAAAAAGACAAAGGAAAAACCATCACAACAACTGAAGACTGCTTCTTCAGCTATTGTGACAAACTCTAAAGCTTCAGCACTTGGTCTTCAGACTTTGATCTTCAGACGTTTCATCAGCTGATGACTTCAGTAGTTGTCATCAGCTGATATCTTCAGTCTTTGTGTTCAGACTTTGTACATCAGTTATTGATCTTGAGTACTTCAGTTCTTCAGCTGTTGATCTTCAGTACTTGAGTCTTCAGTACTTGAAGTCTTCAGTACTTGTATCTTCAGTACTTCAGACTTCAGTACTTGTGTCTTCAGTAATTGAGGTCTTTAGCTGTTGTTCTTCAGTTCTTTGATCTTCAGCTGTTGAAGTCTTCAGTCTTTGTCAAACTGCTGATAAAGCTTTCAGCAGTTATTGTGATGTCTTATGGGACTTAGAGGTTTTCCTGATCTTGGTTCATTGGTTCTTTTGGTCCAAGAAACTCCCCCTGAACCAATGCAGCCAAAACCTCTAAGCAATTTATTGTCCCACTTATTGAAGGCATGAAGATTGGTCTTTTTCCTTCTTCATCAGCTTACAAGATGACCCAATTAAGCACTGGCCTAGGAAGAGGTCTTTGAGATTTGGTTGGCATAGTATGGATGGGAACCCTAACTTGGGGAACTGGACACAGGGTTGTTGTCCCATCCATGAGACCTACTTCCTATGTATGAGCCTGTAGGATTCTCTGGTGTAGGCTTCAACAAATACAATCTGTTCTTCCTTTGTAAGCTCCTCAGCCTCACCATCAAACAATCCTTCACACCCATACAGCTCTGAG
>BJCO01768637.1:0-30683 GCA_018326465.1 Flaveria floridana | reverse complement strand
TGTAAATAAGTTCAAAGTCCACTATTTTATTATTACTTTAAGTATGGCCGCCCATGTATACGTACCAACTGCTTTTTTGTCGACCAAAAGAGAAGAAGAAGAAGAGCAGATTTCTTCGGTATTTAGAGAGAGAAAGTAGCTGTTTTGGCCTAAGGTAAGTGTTTTATGAGTTTTAGGTTCGGTTTTTATGGATTTTTGACCATGAAACCATGTTCTACATGTTCTTATGTGTGTATATATGTTCGGTTGGGTGCCTTTGACATGTTTAGGTGTTAGAAACCTTTGAGAGTTTGAATTTGAAGGAGTTAAGCTCGGAAGCAGATAAGGTGAGTTTCTAGACCCCGGTTTTATATGTTTTTTAAAGTTTTCGGGGCTGAAAATGCATGTAAAACCTTTTTATAAATGTTATGTATGTAACCATATGTATATGTGTATGAGTTTGGATGTTTTATGGTTGTTAATGCCTTGTTGATGTCTAGAATGGTTGTAACAAGCTTAGAATAGGCTAAGTTGATGTTTGGGACTAAAACATAACTTAGGAACATGTTTGTAAGTGGTCATGCGCCCAAACAGGGCCCATACGCCTAAGAAATTGCCTTAGAAAAACTCTAAGTGGGGTCATGCGCCCAAATAGGGCTCATGCGCTGGAAAATTCACTTAGAAAGACTAAGTGAGGTTGATGCGCCCAAACAGTAGCTCATGCGCCTAGAAAATGCCTTAGAAATGCCAAGTGTATGCTCATGCGCCTGAAAAGTAGTTCATGCACCTAAGAATTTGTCCAGACGCCTAAGTGTTGGGGTCATGCGCCCCAATAGTGCTCGTGCGCCTAACTTTTTACTCAGGCGCCTAAGTACAGGCTCGTGCGCCTGAATAGTGAAGCGCCTTAAGTTTGGCAGAAAACACCTAAGTATAATGTCCATGCACCCGAATAGTGTTGAAACGCCTAAACAGGCCTCAGGCGCCTGCATAGTGTCAAAGCGCCCAAACACTTAGAAAAATTTCCTGAAATTTTGGAAAAATCAGAATTTTAGGGTTTTGACCCTAGTTTGACTTAAGGTTTAAATGTGCTATTTTATACATGGTTATGCTCTGTTCTTATGTTCATTATATGTATTGATGTGTGACTTTACATGGTGTGATTATAATCGTAAACATAAAGTATTATCATTAAAGAAAGTGAAAAGATTAATGATAATGAAAGTGGAACATAAAGAATGAATGAAAGAAAAGGCTTCCAAGCAGAATGAAAGGAGGATCACAACTCATTGAGAGTTGTTAGCTCAACTATGAGAATTATAGGTGATTTTGGCTAACCCATGAGGGTTCACACAGGGGGATCAGTCTTGGTGACTGATCCATAGTATGAAATGAGATCCTTGTCACTTTACCCCGGAAATGATATGGCTTTGTGCCTGGATATGATGTGGGTTTGTGCCAGGAAATGAAGTGGCTTTGTGCCAGGAAATAAAGTGGCTTTGTGCCCAGAATGGTGGTTTCAGGCCATGATGGGAGTAAAGTTTTGACAGGAACTAGAAACAGTGAAAGATAATGATAAAGTACGAAACGAACGAATACGTGCGATAATGAATGATGAATAAGGTTATACCTTGTTGTATGTACGACGAATGCTCAGGTACGAACGTAAAGAAAGTATTTTGTTAAGAAAGAGTATTTTCATATATAAATTGTATAAAGTATTTCAGTACTTTAAAAATAGAATTCACTCAGCAACGCTAACTTTTATGCATTTTCAATTGGCAGGTAATGTTGCTGAGGATGACACATGGGGAGGCTACTTGGCAGCACAAGACTGGCATCCATTCACGCATAATAATATTGTTGTTTTGTAATGCAATTGAATGGTGCTTTTGTAATTTAACAATGTTGTATTGCTTAAAAACAACATTTATCAATGAAATGAATAGTTTTTTGTTAACTTACTTCCGCTGCTTATTTTATAAATTATGTATTGTTTTATGTAATAATGCAATAATTGTCCAACTGTAAGCGTCTCGGGAACGGGGCCTTACAAGTTGGTATCAGAGCTAAAGTTTAAGTGAATTGGGTAAAATATTTTCAAAAAACCTAATCTTAAACTGAGAATGGGACTAAAGGAAAGGGATGCCAACCCGAGTAGCTACGTGCCATCAGGTATTTCTTTTCTCAACGTTAATTGGTATTATGTGCGTGTGCTATTTGATTATGTGCTTTTAGTAGATTCAGATACTGATGTAGTCAGGATAAGAAATGCTTGGGGTGTGCAGAGTAAAGTAAGTGGCTAATCAACAATTGGCCACTTTAATTAGGGGCTTACTATATTTAACATAAACCGAGCTATTACGTTGAATGATCGTGTTAGTGTTGAATCTTATAGTGATTAGAGAATGGCTAGAGCTAGATCATCTAAGGCCTCTAGGGGTGGAATGTTTGGTGGATGTGGTGCTGAACCGCGTGTTACAAGGAATAGGGCTAAGACTACTGAGAGGGCTCGTGAAGAGTCCGAGATGCATCACCAGGAAGGTGGTGATGAGAATGCAAACTTAAGGGCCTCGGTGAAAGAGGCAAGTTGTAGAGGAAGTGCACCAAGTCATGCAGACGGTTCTACCGTCTGTGGTGACTGAAGTTATTAAGGCTCTAAGGGAGTATGAGAAGAAAGAAAGGAGGAGGACCATAGGGATAGAGGAAAGAACGATCGAAGACCGAGACGGTTGTCACGAGTGAGAAGGAGGAGGAAGAAGCAGTGCAGGAAACTGCACGTGGCTGTAATTATAGGGCATTTCAAAGATGGAAGCCCCCGACTTTTGATGGCAATGGCAATGCTGCAGCTTCCACCGCTGGATAGGGAGATGGAAGTGGTGTTGGAGATTAGTGAGCGCCACGAGGACCAAAAGGTGAAATTTGCAACCCGCTCATTTGTTGACTCGACTCTGTGTTAGTGGGACAATATTATCTAAGCCGAGGGCAGCAGGGCCATTGGGAGGATGAAATGGGGAGATTTGAAGAAACTGGTAACTAAGGAATTATGTCCTCACCGGGAACTCGACAAGATAGAGAGAGAGTTCCTACAGCTTGAGGCGGAAACCATGATCCACCAGCAATACACCACCAAGTTCAACGAAATGGCGGGGCTGGTGTCGAATCAGTGACGCCGGTGTCGAGGAAGATTAAGAAGTACATCCAAGGATTGCCAGCTGACATTCACAGGCATTTGATCGCTGCCCGACCAAGCATTTTCAGGTCGGGAGTTGATCTGGCTGGGATGTTATACGATGAGAGAGAGATGGCGGTAGATGAGGTGAAGAAGACTGGTGGTGGTGACAGGAACTGGAGTGGGAAATGGTTTGGACGTGGTGGTTTCACTCCAAACAACAAAAGGATGAAGGTGGATGACCGTAGGGTGGTGTCATCAAGCTCGGGGATGAAGAAGTGTGGCAGATGTAGGAGGGAGCACACTGGTGAATGCAAGTGGGGAGTGAATGTATGATTCAAGTGTGGAAAGCCCGGTCATGTGGAAAAGATGTGTGGGGCTATATAGTGTTATAATTATGGCGAGGAAGGCCATATGAGCAGGGACTGTAAGAAGCCACGGGCCAAGAGTTTAGGGATGAAGAAGAATCCAGAAGAAGGAGGATAGAGGGCAAGTGCTAGAGCCTTCACGATGACTACAGAGAAGGCCAGGGTAGACCCTGACGTAGTGTCAGGTATGTTTCTAGTAAATCAAACTTGTGCCTCTGTATTATTTGATTCTGGTGCTAGTAGGAGTTGTATTTCTACTGCCTTCTGTGCTAAGTTGTCTGTTAGTAGTATAAGTATTGATGAGCCATTCGATGTAGAAACTCCTAACGGTAAGTCTACTAGTATTATCGATATGATAGGAGATTGTGCCGTAGAACTAGAAGGCCATAGGTTCTGTGCTAATTTACATGTGATGCCCCTAGGTGAATTCAATGTAGTACTAGGGATGGATTAGTTAGCAACCTATGAGGCAAACATCATGTGTTGCAAGAAGATGACTCGATTAGTTGCGCCCGATAGAAGTTCGGTGACGATTTACGGCGATCGCATCACCATGATTCCAAAGGTGATTTCGATGGCGGTGGCAGGAAAGTACATGAGACGCGGATGTAGTGCCTACCTGACCTACGTGAAAGATGTGGATGCATCAGTACCACAGTTGTCTAATGTGCCGGTTATGCGTGACTTTCCGGACGTGTTCCCAGAAGACTTGCCAAGTGTGCCACCGGACTGCGAGATTGAGTTTCAGATTGATTTGATACCTGGTGCTCAACCCATTGCCAAAGCACCGTATCGATTAGTTCTAACCGAGATGAAGGAACTAATGGCTCAACTACAGGAGTTGATGGATAAAGGGTTCATTCGACCGAGTATCTCTTCATGGGGTGCTTCGGTCTTATTCGCGAAGAAGAAAGACGGTAGTATACGGATGTGCATCGACTACCGAGAGCTGAATAAGTTGATGGTGTAGAATCGGTATCCGTTACCAAGGATTGATGACTTGTTTGATCAGCTCCAAGGTGCCAGTTGGTTCTCAAGCATAGATCTTCGATCTGGCTACTATCAATTGAAGGTGAAGGAGCGAGATATCCCTAAGACAGCTTTTCACACGCGTTATGGATATTATGAGTTTCTCGTTATGCCTTTTGGTCTAATTAACATGCCAGCTGCCTTTATGGATTTGATGAACCGAGGGTGTTGGCCAATGTAGATAAATTAGTGATTGTGTTTATTGATGATATCCTGATTTATTTGAGAAGTAAGGAAGAACATGCTGGCCACATACATGAGGTGTTGGAGACACTTAGAAAAGAGAAGTTGTGCGCTAAATTTTCTAAGTGTGCTTTTTGGTTACGTGAGGTTCAGTTTTTGGGTCATGTTGTTAATGCTGAAGAAATCATGGTGGACCCGAAAAAGGTTGACGTGGTGATGCAATGGAAATCTCCACAACGCCATCCGAGATCCATAGTTTCTTGGGTTTGGCGGGTTATTACAGGAGATTTATCTAAGACTTTTCCAAGATAGCCTCACCTTTGACTAAATTGACTCGCAAGGATGTGAAGTTTGTTTGGGGTCGGGAATAGGAGGATGCTTTTGAGGAGTTAAAGGAAAGATTAACACAAGCTCCTGTCTTGACATTACCCAAAGGGACTGAAGACTTAGTGGTATATTCAGATTCTTCTTATTTGGGATTAGGTTGCGTGCTGATGCAACGAGAAAGGGTAATTGCCTACGCATCCCGATAGCTGAAAACCCACAAAGTCAACTACCCTACTTATGACTTAGAATTTGCAGCGATGGTCTTCGCGTTGAAGATTTAGAGGCACTACTTATACGGGACAAAGTGCACCATCTTCACCAACCACAAGAGCTTGAACTACTTCTTCAAGCAAAAGGATCTCAACATAAGACAGAGGAAATGATTAGAGCTCATCAAAGATTATGACTGTGAGATCCATTATTATCCGGGTAACGCTAATGTTGTGGCCGGTGCTCTTAACCGAAAGGAGAGACCCGAGCTGATTCGGGTGAAAGCTTATCAGTTGGTTATGACCACTAACGTGATGACCCAGGTGAAAGAATTTCAAGATGAGGCATTGAAAGAAGATCGCCTTAAACTGAAAGAATGAGAGGTCTAGTTGCAGAACTGGGTGAGAACACTCTCGGTGTTAGAACCCAAAATGGACGGATATGGATCCCTCGTTATGGAGACCTACCGGGGCGAATTATGGATGAAGCTCACAAGACTAGATACTTGATTCATCTCGTGCCACAAAGATGTATCAAGATATGAAGAAGGATTATTGGTGGCCGGGTATGAAGCGCGATGTAGTGGAGTATGTGAATAAGTGCCTTACTTGTTTGCAAGTAAAGGTAGAGGATCAAAAGACATACGGGAAGATCCAACCGTTGGATATACCCGAGTGGAAGTAGGAACACATTACCATGGACTTCATAACGAAGCTACCTCGTATGGCGAAGGGGTACGATACCATTTGGGTGATAGTTGACCATTTAACCAAGAGTGCTCACTTCCTACCGATCCGCGAGACATACTCATCCGAAAGATTGGCGGATCTATTCATCAAGGAGATTGTAGCTCGTCATGGTGTACCACTATCTATCGTGTCCTCAGACAGACAGACAGTCTGAGAGGACGATTCAGACGGTCGAGGATATGCTTCAAGCATGCGTGATCGAATTTGGAGGAAGTTAGGACGATCACTTGCCATTAGCTGAATTCTCATACAACAATAGTTATTATGCCAGCATTGGTATGCCACCATATGAGATGCTATACAGTAGGAGGTGTAGGACGCCCGTAGGTTGGGGTGACATTAGACAGAAAGAGTTAGGAAGCCTTGATGTGATCAAGGCTACAACTGAGAAGTTAGAAAAGATCAAAGCCTTCATGAAAGCGGCAAAGGATAGACAAAAGTCGTACGCCGACAAGAGGCATAGACCGATCAAATTCAAGGTGGGCGACCGAGTTATGTTGAAGGTCTCGCCTTGGAAGGGAATTATCCGGTTTAGAAAGCGAGGTAAACTGAGCCCAAGGTATATAGGACCCTTCCCAATCAATGCTCGAGTAGGAGAGGTTGCCTATAGGATAGAGCTACCCGATCAGTTAAGTGGAATTCATCCAACATTCCACGTATCTCATCTAACAAAATGCTTAGCTGACAAAGATATGGTGGTACCACTAGAGGATATCGAGGTGGACGAACAACTCAATTATGTAGAGCAACCAGTGGCAATCATTGATCGAAAAGAGAAAAGGCTGCGAAATAAAGTGGTTCCACTGGTGCATGTGAAGTGGAAACACCGAAAGGGTTCGGAGTCCACGTGGAAGACTGAAGAAGGGATAAGACAACATTACCCACAACTATTCGAAGAGTGACAGGTTTCGGGGACGAAAGCTCTTTAAGGGGGGAGACTTGTAACACCCGGAAACTTTGCCAATTAAAAGAAAAGAAAAGAAATGAGAAAAAGAAAATAAAGTATCTTGTAAGGAATGAAAAGAGGCCAAAGTTGAGGGGGATTAGTGTAAATAAGTACAAAGTCCATTATTTTATTATTACTTTAAGTATGGCCGCCGATGTATACGTACCAACTGCTTTTTTTTAACCAAAAGAGAAGAAGAAGAAGAAGAGCGGATTTCTTCGGTATTTAGAGAGAGAAAGTAGCTGTTTTGGCCTAAGGTAAGTGTTTTATGAGTTTTTGGTTCGGTTTTTATGGATTTTTGACCACGAAACCATGTTCTACATGTTCTTATGTGTGTATATGTGTTCGGTTGGGTGTCTTTGACATGTTTAGGTGTTAGAAACCTTTGAGAGTTCGAATTTGAAGGAGTTGCGCTAGGAAGCAGAAAAGGTGAGTTTCTAGACCCTGGTTTTTATATGTTTTTGAAAGTTTTGATAGGCTGAAAATGCACGTAAAACCTTTTTATAACTGTTATGTATAGAACCGTATGTATATGTGTATGAGTTTGGATGTTTTATGGTTGTTAATGCCTTGTTGATGTTTAGAATGGTTGTAATAAGCTTAGAACAGGCTAAGTTGATGTTTAGGACTTAAAAATAACTTAGAAACATGTATGTAAGTGGTCATGCACCCAAACAGGGCCCATGCGCCTAAGAAATTGCCTTAGAAAAACTCTAAGTGGGGTTATGCGCCCAAATAAGGCTCATGCGCCTAGAAAATTCACTTAGAAAGACTAAGTGAGGCTGATGCGCCCAAACAGTAGCTCATGCGCCTAGAAAATGCCTTAGAAATGCAAAGTGTATGCTCATGCGCCTGAACACTAGTTCATGCGCATAAGAGTTTGTCCAGACGACTAAGTGTTGGGGTCATGCGCCCCAATAGTGCTCATGCGCCCCAATAGTGCTCATGCGCCCAATTTTTACTCGGGCGCCTAAGTACAGGCTCATGCGCCTGAATAGTAAAAGCGCCTAAAGTTAGGCAGAAAACACCTAAGTATAATGTCCATGCGCCCGAATAGTGTTGAAACGCCTAAACAGGCCTCATGCGCCTGCATAGTGTCAAAGCGCCCAAACACTTAGAAAAATTTCCTGAAATTTTGGAAAAATCAGAATTTTAGGGTTTTGACCCTAGTTTGACTTAAGGTTTAAATGTGCTATTTTATACATGGTTATGCTCTGTTCTTATGTTCATTATATGTATTGATTTGTGACTTTACATGTTGTGATTATAATCGTAAACATAAAGTATTATCATTAAAGAAAGTGAAAAGATTAATGATAATGAAAGTGGAACATAAAGAATGAATGAAAGAAAAGGCTTCCAAGCAGAATGAAAGGAGGATCACAACTCATTGAGAGTTGTTAGCTCAACTGTGTGTATTATAGCGTGCGATTTTGGCTAACCCATGAGGGTTCACACACAGGGGGATCAGTCTTGGTGACTGATCCATAGTACGAAATAGGATCCTTGTCACTTTACCCCAAAAATGATATGTCTTTGTGCCTGGATATGATGTGGCTTTGTTCCAGGAAATGAAGTAGCTTTGTGCCCAGAATCGTGGCTTCAGGCCACAATGGGGGTAAAGTTTTGACAGGATCTAGAAACAGTTAAAGATAATGATAGAGTATGAAACGAACGAATACGTGCGATAATGAATGATGAATAAGGTTATACCTTGTTGTATGTACGATGAATTCTCACGTACGAAAGTAAAGAAAGTATTTTGTTAAGAAAGAGTATTTTCATATATAAACTGTATAAAGTATTTCAATACTTTAAAACTAGAACTCACTCAGCAACGCTGACTTTTATGCATTTTCAGTTGGCAGGGGAGGCTACTTGCCAGGGCATGACTGGGATCCATTCACGCATAATAATATTATTGTTATGTAATGCAATTGAACGGTGCTTTTGTAATTTCACAATGCTGTTTGCTTAAAAACAATATTTATCAATGAAATAAATGTTTTTTTGTGAACTTACTTCCGCTGCTTATTTTATAAATTATGTATTGTTTTATGTAATAATGCAATAATTGTCCAACTATAAGCGTCTCGGGAATGGAGCTTTACAAATTTAACAAATACTGATTGCTTGCTATTGTTGTTCTTGCTATTGCAATTGGTGTTTGTTGAATTTGTTCTATTGATTGCTTGTTCACTAGTATGCTAAAAGTGTGCACCCAAGCCTTCTATTTATAGGCTGGGGGATTTATTTTTACAGAAGTAAAGGTATCTTTCTTATTATAGTAAGAAAGTTACATAAATAGAATGTTTGATTCTGATATGACTTCTGACTAAAGTGCAGTCTTCCACAGATGTTGACTTGATGATATCACTTCAGAGTTTGACTTGTTGACTTAATATGATTTCCTTGATGATTGTACATGAATTATGTTGTTCTTTCATAGGAGTTGGTTTGATTTTCAAATTGAACTTCATCGGCAGCAGCAAGTTATTCTTCTTCTGCAGGAGCAGGAGTAACTTGATCCAAGGACTTGTTCTTCCGTTGTTGTACTAGTGCTTCCGTAGGAGTTCCACTGAAGCATATACATTTGTTATGTTCCAGCAGAACATCTACGAAAGTACAAATAGTTCATCCATAGATAGTTCTTACACTTGATCAATTTCCAAAATTAACTAATTATGATGTTTTTCCTACAATCACACATATAAATCAACACACATATTATTTGGGTTAACCTATATATATTATATATAAAGAGATAAATATGTACAAGAGTTCATTACAAGAGTTGAATAAAGTTCTAAACCTATACTATGGATCTAGACCTAACAATACTCCCCCTTAGGTTTAGACACTTCTAATCAGCTCTTCAATGTTGACAACTCCTGAACTCCTCCCACAATCTTCTTGTTGAAGTATGATATTGCTTCCTTCAGATCATTACACTTGTACTTGATCTACATTTTGCTCATTTTCTTCAAAGTTTCAAAATTGATACCAAGAACATCTTTTTCAGTAGTCAGTGTAGCTACTACTCTGTTGTTTGATAATACCTCCGATTCATCTTGTTCAAAAATTCTAAGTTCAGTGATAGAAGGAATATCAGTTCCCAGCATTTGACCAGCCTCAAATTTTCTTCTTTTGTAGGCTTATGCATGAAGCTTGTCAATCACTTAAATGATGTGCATATATAAACATGTGTCACTTTGAGCATGCATATCATTCATCTTTGAAAAGTATTTATCATGTAAATATGATGTGTAGCTTGGATGAAGAAGCTTGAATTCCATAAATCCTGATGCTTGGAGCTTTCTTCTTTTGATCATTTCTTTGTAGCACAAACTCTTTTGTTCTTTCTACATATCCCCATTCAGTGATGGGATATGTATATTGGTTTCCTTCAATGCTTTTGATCGATGCTACATTCATGTTTGCATATCCAATTCTCCTTAAAAATTCATCACCTACGAGTACTGAGGGGCTAGATTTAGACTTCTTTTGTCTTTGTATTCTTATTTTATGTTCATCATCCTCTTTTCTTGCTTCCTTTACCACATCATCTTTGAATTTGTTTCTTAACTTTCCAATAATCACAGAAAAATCTCTTCCTCTTGGATTGATTAGGTAGTTAGTGATTGGGATGTTTTGAAGATCAGAGATGTCTGCATCTGGGAGTGTAATGATTGTCTCCATCAATGGAAAGTATTGAATCATCCCAGATGCTCTTTTGATTACTGCACAATCCTAGTTTGAATCAAATTTCCAAGCTATTATCTGGTTATCTTTTGCTAATCTTGGGGTTGTCATATGATCAAAAACTTGAATCAGAGTTGATTTTTACTCAGTAATCTATCTTACAACTGTTCCCAGAGGCCAAATTTTACTAGGAATTACATCCCTTGGCTCCTTGATGAGTTTATATTTTCCTTTGTGCATGTCTTTGCTTTCAACTACTGTTGGCACAGAGGGGGAAGGTTTTGCTTGATGTGCATATGCAGGATTAGGGGCCTCAGTTCTAAACTTGACACCTATTTCCAACTCCACCTTCATCACATATTCCATCATTTTTCTGAGCTCACTCATAGATCTTACCTTCAGTTCATGAGGCTGATAACTATGGCTTTACAACCAACAAGTCATATTGTACTTTGTGAGCTTTGGTGTATCATAATGACCCAAATCTTGTTTTATCTTCTGAATTGATTAGAATTTTAAAAAGGTTTCATAGTTGCACATAGGAAGCACAAATCTTGCAGCATCAAACTCCTTCAACACTTGTTTCATCTATATCATGTTCATTCTTTCCACTATGTCATAGGGAAAATCATTATTAATCAAATCCATGAACATGGAGGATTGGGCTCTTTCTTTAAATATATCATCATCAGTAAGTTAGTCATCAGACTTTGCTTCTTCAGTAGCTTTTAATGACTCAACCTTTGTTAATTCATCCCACTATGCATCACTCTCAGATTCATTATGTTCAATTGGTTTTAGAGTAGATAAATCTATTGATGGAGTGTGTTTAGGAGATATTGTTTTTGCTTTCATAGGAGAGTCTTCAACAACTCCAGCTGAGCCCACTATAGTTGAGAGCAAAGACATGCATAAGGAGAAGGAGAATCTGATCAGGGAACCCAGGGAGGTTCTTCCAAGTAAGGTGTGGCCTCTTGGAACTACTGTGAGAAAAAGTGACTGAACAAAAGTCAACATTATTTCAACTCTTTGATCATATCACTACACCCAAGTTAGTTGAAGACTTACAGATCATTGCTTGGAAATATGATGTTGATTGGGATAGTGCTATCATCAAAAGGGCATCTGGGATGATACAATACTTTCCTCTAATTTAACTAGTCATATCACTCTTAGATGCCGACATCAAACAACTACAGAGCTTACCAATCATCAACTATCCAATACACCCAAGGGGAAGAGATTTCTCAGGTATGGTTGGTAAGGTGCTGTTAAAGTTCAAGGATGATGTACTCAAGGAAGCTAAAAGAGAAGACGAAGAGCATATGAAAAGAAAAGAAAGGCGAAGAAGGACACAGGCCAACTCCTCACACCATATAGAAGATAAGTTCTTGATAAGGATTGGTCATGCAAACAAAAGAACTGCACCTACAAAGAGATTTAAGGGAAACCAGTTCACTCATTCCCATCACACATTGGGGATATGTTGAGAGATCAAAAGAGTTGGTACTTAAAAGAACTGCAGATGGGAAGGAGACATCGAGCATAAGGATTTTTGATCCACTGGAAATCAAGCTCCTGCATCCTAGCTGCATAGCCTATCTGTATGATAAATACTTGCCAAAGCTCAACAATCAACAGGCATAAAATGACTTAGGTCTATGTGTGCATATGATTCAAGTAATAGACAAGCTGAATGCCGCATCTAGTAAAAGAAGAAAATTTGTGGCAGGCCAGCTCATAGGATTTGAATTCCCTTCTATTACAGAGCTAAGAATCTCTGAAAAGGATGAGTTGGAGGTTGTCAACAACAACAGTGTTGTTGCAACCCTAACAACTAAAGAAGACATCCTTGGAATCAAGTATGATACCCTGAATAAGATGAGCAGAATGGAGATCAAGTACAAGTACGGTGATCAAAAGGATGCAGTATCATACTTCAATAACAAGATAGTGTCGAGAGTTAAAGAGATATAAAGCCTAAGGAATTGATTAGAAGAAGCTAAACCTAAGGGGGAGTATTGTTAGGTCTAGAGTTTTGTATAGGTTTAGTTTCTTGAATCAATCATTGAAATAACTTTTGTAACCTTTCATCATTATGTATGCGATATATGTGTATAGGTTAACCCATATATTCTGTGTTGCTTTATATGTATGTTGTAGAAAAATCATTAGTATTAGTCCGTTTCAAGAAACTGACTAAGTGTTGGAAAAATATACGGATGAACAAAATGTTCCTCCGTAGATACTCTGGAACAAATCAAGGACTTAGTAGAACTCCTGCGGAAGCCTTACAAGATCAACCTTCAAGTACATGCAACTCCCAAAGAAGACTGACTTTCTGCGGAAGACAAATTCTTTTGCGGAAGAGGAAATCTCCTATGGAAGACAAGTGTTCCTTTGGAAGACAAGTGTTCCAGTGGAAGAACAATAATTCCTGCGGAAGACAAAGTAGTTGCGGAAGAACAATTGATGTACTTCTAAGTACATCAAGTCAACAGAAAGCTCTAAAGTTAAAAGTCAACAGCTACGGATGACTTATACTTTAGTCAGAGAATGCCGCATTAGAATATTCTCTGAGTAACTACCTTACCATGATAAGGAAGTTATAGTTTCCAAATCAGTAAACCCTAATCCCATAAATACAAGGCTTAGGTACACAATTAAAAATATCGATTGCAATCAAACCCTAGCAGCCGCAATCGTCTTCACAACAATTCATATGCATCAATATATCATTAGAACCCTAGCATTAGCAAGATCATTCATTGATTATTGTAAACATCAGTCAACATTTAATGAAAAACATTTGATATATTTATGTCTGTTTTTTATTGTTATTCAATTGTTCTTCGTTAGTTTGAGTGTTGAGTTTGTTCTTCACGACATATGTTTGTTTGTTTATTCATATTTATTCAATTAATCAAACAACAAAACGATGGTAATTCCGTGATCATTGTTTTGTTAATAACTAAGCTGATAATTCCCTGGACGATCCTTGGATTCACATGTGGTATCAGAGCCAAGTGCTCATTGATTTAGATCAGTTGATCTATCAGCATTAGTCTTTGTTTGATTAATTGTGTATATCACTAGATCTGTCAAGTTTTTGACCAGATTTATTGATTTTCATCAAAATTATTTTAGGGTCTGTTCATACGTTTGAAGTTATTAAACTCATCATCAATCGTGTTTCTGAACAAAACAATTAATTCACATATCAGGATTAGCTAATTAATAGTTATTTAAGATATTTGAATTAACAAATTGGTGTGACTATTAAAGTTATTTAATTGAGTAAGCAGGTACTGTTTCATTGTCTAATCAACTGACATCTGCATTAAACTTGTTTTAATTCGTAGATCTGAGTTATTGTTTAGTTGATAACAATTGTTCAAAACTTATTTGAACATAGTTAACATTAGATGTTCTCAATTAAAATTTTCAAAAGAGAATTTATTGAGATTTTTGAGCAATTGTGACATAACTGTATTAATTAATTGATAAGTAAGAGGTTGTCATCAATTATCTACACATGAGTAATTCAGCAGTTGGGTCAGCCTACCAACCCCCTAAGTTGGAGAACAAGGCTTATTTCAAAACATGGAAAATCCGTTTTCGGAACCATGTAAATTATACTGATTTTTATCTGTGGACTTCAATTACAGAGGGTCCATACATTCCACCTGCTCTAGGACCTGATTATAAAGATAACAATCAGCCAATTAGTCTAAAGGATTTATCATCAGAAGATGCAAAGAAGGTCAAGATCGATATCATAGCCTATAGTATGCTTACTATGGTTTTGCCTGAAGACCTTCTCGTTAGGTGTGAAGCCTATAAAATAGCAAACTCACTGTGGAAAACTTTGCACACCCTGTTTGAAGGCAGTGATGAAATCAGAAGCATCAGAAAGGATACACTTAGATCCCAATATGACACATTCCATCATATTAAGGGTGAATTCGTTCCTCAAAGGCTACATAGGTTTATGCAGCTTGTGACTAAGATGAGCATTTTTGAGCTCAAGTATGATAATGAGGAACTTAACAAGAAGATGTTCCATACTCTACCTGAGAGTTAGACTCAAACAGTATCAATGTTCAAGAACACCATTGACTTAAAATCTATTGGGCTTGATACTCTGGTGGCTAAAGTTGAAGCTTTTAAACTTGATGAGAAAACAAGAAACAAGAGTATGAAAGCACCTATATTTCCATATCGCTTTAAACAATCAAAAAGTGTGGGGAGTGCTTTCATTTCAAATGAAGATAATGACAACTCTTGTACTATGAGTGATGAAGAAAAAGAAGCTGGTTTCTATGCATCAAGACCAGCCAAATCATCTAAACATCTTTCCAGCAATAAATCAAAAGGCAAAAAGGATGATGAAAAGAATTCAACTACTAAGGGATCATCCTCAAACAACAAAAGCAATAATAGTTCAGAACCAATTACTGTGGTTCTTGATTCTGAAGAGCAGAAAGCAACATTTGCAATATTCAGCTCAAGTTTCCAAGCAAACCTGGGGAGCACATTAACTCCAGCCCGTTTTTGCCAGCAAGATCTAGAAGAACTTCATCCTGATAAAGTAGAAGAGATGGATTTGCAGGGACAGATGGAAATGATTGCTTATAGGGCAAAGATGTATCTACGAAGAAACAAAGGCCTATCTGATCCTGGGAGAACAACAAAGATAGGTGTTGATAAATCAAAAGTGAGATGTTTCAAGTGTAATCTATATGGACACTTTTCAAGGGAGTGCAACCAACAATCCTCATCTCAGCAACAATAACAACATTCTCAACATCAGCAACAAAATCATCAAGCAAATCAAAGGTCTTTAAATTAGCCTCAGCTCACCAACTCATCCCCACCAACCACAAGTACATCTGCAGCAAGCTCAAGCAAGAACCAAGAGACTGGGTTAATCATCTTGCAGTATGGTACTTGTGACTGGAGCTTACATGAGAAGGAAGTTTTAGAAGAGCATCAAGTACTCATGGAAAACATGGAGAACAAAGTCCCACCAATGTCAAGAGAGATATGGTAAAGATTGTGTCATCCAGCTGCATTGAGGAAGTTGAGAGATACAAAACTCATGCTCAACAACTTGCCAATAAAGTAAAAGAAATATTAGTGTTAAATGAATCTCATGGAAGGGAACATAAACTTTATCAAATAAAGATCACATCCTTACAAAAAGATTAGATAAACTTATTTTAGAAAATAATAATTTAAAGGCACAAGTTAAGCATTTGACTACATCCTTAACAAAATCAATGACAGAACATGCATCTACTAAAGTGAAACTTCAGAAGTTTCAAATGTTATCTCAACAATATGAGAAGTTGTTAAATTCTTATATTGAATCATAAAACAAATCAGGTTTGGGTTTTCATAATGTTCCACCACCTGTAAATAACAATTATACCATATTACCTGATTCTATGACTAATAGCTTATCAAACCATTTTGTGCAAAGCACCAATAATACAGTTAAAACTGATAATAATCAAGTGGAAAATGGTGATGATTCTGAGGTGAGTGAAACTAAAGCAACTGATTCAAAAGTTTAACAATAAGATGAATCAGATTTTGATTTTGATGGATGTGATAATCTGTTTGAGCTGGATTATCATGTTGAACAACATGGTGATGATAAGGGTAAAGGAGCAAGTTTGGTGTTTGAACCTTCAATACCAAAAGTGCTTGAAGAAATCAAAGTGCCCTATCCACCTCAACAAAGAAACTTGCTGATGACTATCTATCGAAGGATAGCTTAATTGAATGCTGGAATTCAAGAGCTAAACAAGCAGCAAGTCAACCAACCAACATCCCCAAGGTCTGAAGCTGAAGCAAGTGTAAGTTCTACGGAAGAAGCAAAACTACTTCCGCATAAAAGAATAGGAAGACCAAGTCCATAAATTCAGCAGATCTTCTACGGAAGAAGAAGATTGGTAAGATTCAAGAACCATCAGTAGATCATCATCGGATGAGTACAACTGTTAGTTCATCTAAACAGAAATCCATAGAAGATCTACGGAAGAAGCCAACATCTGTTGAAAGCTTAGCCAAAGCAAAGAAATCCTTAGCTGAATCTTCAATAATCAAAAGCACCAGCAAGAAATCTGTGAAGGTTGTGCTTCATCAATAAAAGACAGCTGCTAAACCATCCAAACCATTTGATATTATGCCCGGAAGTTGCAAAGACTGTTCAGCAACTAAACTTGAGAAAGAGCTGAAAGAGTATAAAAAGCAGCTGAAAAACAGGAAGAAGCTTGAACAAGAAAGTGATACAGAAGATAAATATTGCAAGTGGTGTGATATGACCAATCACAATACTGAAGATTGTTACTTCCGCTATTATTGTTCTATCTGTAACATGAACAATCATATGACCTCAGATTGCTACTTTAACAAGCATTGTGTAATCTACGATAGGAATAATCATTCAACTCAAGAATGCTACTTCAACAAAAGGAGCAAAAACAAAGTTCCTAAGAAGAAGCAGTCCGAGACAAATGGAGCAGATTCATAATCCGATGAGAGCATAAAGGAGTCAAAGGGACCAAAGAAACAGCCAAAGAACAAGGCTGGAAAGACAAAGAAGACAGTTGCTGTTGATGATCTAAAACAACAAAAGAGTGAGAAGGTGAAGAATTTATTAGTTGCATCTAATGCCCAACCAAAGAAGAATGAAATTAGAAGTCTCAAAGCAGGACACCACACAAAAAGTTGTACTTGAATGATAAATCAACAAATTCTGATGAGACATTCTTTTACAAGTTTGACAAGGGTATTGAAGTACCATGGCCACAGTCAAAAGACGCTGAAACCTGTTTCAACAAAGGATCTTCATCAACAGGCAATATGAAGACAAATAAAGGAAAGGTGCAAGAAGAAGTGACTGAGACACAAGTTCAAAATGTCTCAAGTCAAGCTTCAACAAAATCATCCTCACCACCACAAACAGAACAAAATGAATTAATTAAATCTAAAGTCAAACCTGAATCATCAAGACTTATTCTTGAAGGAGTGACAATTTTAGACACACTTGGTCAGCCCAAGCTCATTAATGCTTAGGTTCCCAATTCTAATTGATTTATTTTATATGTAGGAACATACATGGAGGGTTGACAACAAGTGGTATGTTGATAGTGGATGTTCTAGGCATATGACAGGAAACTGTTCTCTCCTCCATGATTTCTAACACAAAAATGCTTCTTATGTACCATTTGGTGGGGATAAGAAGGGAGGTAAAATTGTAGGTGAAGGTATTGTAACCAATGGGGTGGTCGAATTTGAGAAAGTGAATTTTTGTGAAAAGTTACAATTTAATTTACTCAGTGTTTCTCAAATTTGTGATCAAAACTATACCACTTTGTTTGATAAAACTCACTGTTACATTCTTAAACCTGGCTTGCAAATCCCAGATGATTTCATGCTTCTTAAAGCACCAAGAAAAGGAAACACATATGTTTTGGAGATGAACAACACATTTTTAACATCAAATGAAACATGCCTAATTTCTAAGTCATCAGAAGATGAATCTCAACTGTGGCATAGAAGGCTGGTTCATTCTAATATGAAGAGCATGAATAGACTGGCAAGAAATGACTTAGTCATTGGTCTTCCTAAGAGAGAATTTAAATGTTCTACTCATTGTACTTCATGTTACAAAGGAAAACAACAAAAGGTGTCACACAAGTCCAAAATAGTAAACACAAATACAACACCACTCAAATTGCTTCACATGGATCTTTTTGGTCCAACCAATGTGATGAGCATTGGAAAGAGGCAATATTATTTGGTGATTGTTGATGATTTCACTAGATTCACATGGGCCTTTTCTTAAAACATAAGAGTAAAACATCAAAAATATTAATGGAGTTTATCACCAAAATTGAAAATCAACTTGATTTAAAGTTAAAAATCTTTAGAAGTGATAATGGATCTAAATTTGTTAACTGTGTTCTAGATACCTTTTGCAGGAACAAAGGCACAGCAAGACAGTTCAGTAAACCAAGAACTCCACAACAAAACGGAGTTGGTGAGAGAAGAAACGGAACTCTCATTAAAGCAGCTAGAACAACGCTGGTTGATTCGCATCTGCCCATTACCTTTTGGGCTGAAGTAGTGAATACAGCCTGCACTGTTCAAAATAGAACATTAATTGTTACAGAACATAACAAAACACCTTATGAGCTTTTGTTTAAACGGAAACCTTTTATAGGCTATCTTAGAGCTTTTGGGTGTCATGTGTCTGTGCTAAACACCAAGGAACACTCAGGAAAGTTTTCAAAAAAATCTTATGATGGTTTCTTTGTTGGTTATTCATCAATATCTAAATCATATAGAGTTTACATTCCACACCAACATATTGTCAAAGAAACACCTAATGTCTCTTTTGATGAAACATCATTTACAAAATCTGTAATAGGTTCATCATGGTTGTTTGACATAGATGCTTTCACGAATTCTTTTAACTCTGGTTATTTGAATGTTGCAGGTTCTACGGATACTTGTTATCCTTATGTCCCTCCAATAATGAGTGAAGTGCCACTATCTGCGGATCCACCAAGACCTCTTATAGTAACTTCAAGTGGTGCAGATCTTGGCCCATCTTCATAATTAAGTAATGGAATATCCGATGGAAATACAACTTCAGCCTCTCAATAAGTGAATGAAGTATTAGCAAATGTTAACTCTGCTACCGTAGATGTTACTACTATCTCCGGAGATGTATTCAATACTTCCATAGATACCCTATCTACAACCAGAAATGTAGAAGTTCCTTCAACTGAAGTTACAAATCCATTAGAACAGCCACCAAATCCATTAACAACATCAGCAGATCCACAACCTACATCCGTAGATGTTACTATAACTCCGACGGAAGTTCAGACTACATCTGCTGAAGCATAAAAATAGGAAGATGACACTAATCCAGTATCAGATCATAATGCAAATGGCTTTAACTACTTTGTTAATTCTCCATCTTAGTTGGATCAATTTCCATCTGCACCTATGACCAACTTGGACACTTCCATTCCAGTTGCTTCTACTCCCACCACCAGAAATCATAAGAATCATCCAATTAATAACATAACTGGTGATCTTCATGAAAGAACCACAAGAAATCAAGGGGGAGTAGCAAACATTTGTCTCTTCTCCTGCTTTCTCTCTCAAGTGGTTCCACCTAACATATTAGCTGCACTTAAAGATAATAGCTGGATTGAAGCTATGCAAGAGGAGCTTCAACAATTCAGAAAGCAGAAAGTCTTGAATCTAGTTGACTTGCCTGCAGGCCAATATCCAATTGGTACCAGATGGCTTTTCAAAAACAAACTAGATGACAGAGGAATCATTGTATGAAACAAAGCCAGGCTGATAGCTCAAGGCTATACTCAAGAAGAAGGAGTAGACTATGATGAGGTGTTTGCTCCTATTGCAAGGATTGAAGCTATCAGAGTCTTCCTAGCCTATGCTTCCTACAAGAAATTCATAGTTTACCGAATGGATATGAAATGTGATTTCTTATATGGTAAGATTGATGAAGAAGTCTATGTTTCTTAACCTCCAGGCTTTGATGATACAGACTATCCTCACAGAGTATACAAGCTTGACAAAGCTTTATATGGTCTTCATCAGGCACCAAGAAAGTGACATGAGACACTTTCATCCTTCCCGCTGAAGCATGGATACAAAAGAGGAACTATAGATCAGACTCTCTTCCTCAAACATGAACATCAAGATCTCTTGGTGGTGCAAATATATGTGGATGACATTATATTTGGATCAACAAACAAGAGATTTTGTGAAGAGTTTGAATCACTGATGAAATCTGAGTTTCAGATGAGTTCTATGGAAGAGCAAACCTTATTTCTCGGCTTGTAAGTTCATCAAAACCAGATGGTGTTTTTATCAATCAAGAGAAGCATATTCATCAAATCCCGAAGAAATACTCTCTAGCTGATACATCTTCATGCAAAACACTAGAATCCAATATTGATAAAATTATACCTGATTCTGCAAGGAAGTTTGTGGATCAAAGACTATATATATCAATGATGGGATCATTAATGTACTTAACTACAAGCAGACCTGACATTATGTTTGCTGTTTATGTTTGTGCTAGGTACCAATCAGATCCAAAGGAATCACATATGAATGCTATGAAGAGGATATTCAGATATCTTAAAGAAAAGCCAACTCTTGGCCTTTGGTATCCCAAAGAAGGAGAATTCAATCTTTACTCCTATTCAAACATTGATTTTCGACGATGTAATAATAACAGAAAATCCACAACTGGTGGATGTCAATTTATACGACCAAGGCTTGTTTCTTAGCAGTGCAAGGAACAAACAAATATCTCAGTATCCACAGCTAAAGCTGAGTATATAGCTGCTCCAGCTGGTTGCTCTCAAGTTTTATGGCTGCAAAACCAATTACTTGATTATGGGTACTATTTTCTTCAAACATCAATACATATAGATAACTCAGCTGCTATGTTTATCACTGCTAATCCAATGGAACATAGTAAAACAAAACATATAGAGATAAGATACCATTTTCTTAGAGATTGCTCAGAAAAGGGTTTGATCAAGTTGATCAAAGTGGATACCAACAATCAGCTTGCTGATTTATTCACTAAAGCTTGTGATTCAGTAAGATTTAATTTCTTAATTGAATCATTAGGCATGATCAACTTAGATTAACTTTCTTTTCATTTTTTTAAGGAAAGCATGATCTATTCACTATAAAAATGCCAAAAACCTACATAAAATCAATAACAAGTGCACTATAACTTTGTTTACTTATCTTAACTTAAGATTACTAAAAGATTGATAAAAAGTGCATTGATATGTGAGTAGGTTCAACCTGAGTAGAACATAAACAAGTGCATGCTTAACTTAATATCAAGATGACATATTATGGTAAATTCCATTTTGAGGAGCAAGACAGTGAGTCTTATCCTGATGTGACAACTTACTCACCCAAACATGCTATGTTTTGATTTCATATAATTTATATCTTTGCAATTCATATTCCCTTTATTTTGCGTAAGCAAAAGACCTGGGATTATGGTCACCTATGTTTATGAACATAAACATTTGGTGATATGATTATGATCATCATCATCCCTCTATTTTGTGTAAACAAAGACCTGGGATAATGGCACCTTTGTTTTACATGAGTAAAGACCTGGTGACCTGAGGATGATCATCTATCAAGCTCTAAAAGAATCCAATGTGATTAATTGTAACTTAAATTAAAGAGCTTATACAACAATCTGTATTAATAAGTTTTCACAGAAATCTTATGATAGAACTTATGGTTAAAGGAACATAGTTTAAAAGTGTGAAAAAGTGATAAGATAACTCATAAATGGAGGATAACTTCTAGTATGAATTGAAGTGGAGTCCATATCTATCAATTTCTAAACCATATCAAAACATGATAAACAGCATGTCTAGTTGAACATATACTCTTGTTTGAATTTAAGTGGATCAACATACTTGAAATTAGCACTAGATCATTGTCTACTTCACTTAAACTAAAACCATCAAGAGGTAACTTAGTGTCATAGTATGATCCTATTTTCAAAAATCTTGTACATATAATTAAGTTATGTTTATTTTGTTATTAATAATAATACGGGAGATCAGTGCTTTTCATGCTATTCTCTACTTAAATTTATGTTAAAAATTTCATTTTTAAGCACAAATTTAGGGGGAGTAGTAATACTCAGCATGAAAAATGAGTTAAACAAATACATTAAAGAAAATTGAATCTTGAGCAACTACTTTGGCTGTTGGATATCTGCCTTGAGAAAATCTTTGCACAATTGCCATTGGAATAAGTCAACAATGGTCCAACAACAAAATATGATCTAACCATATTCGAATCATACATCAAAAAGGATAAATTTTTATCCTTCAGTAGAAGTTACAGTGTAATATTGCATTTCAGCAGAAGCTACAGTGTAATATTTGAACATTCGTAGATCGGTAGCCTATGGATGTGAATGTTTTTAACAAAGTATAATTCCTTTCAGTACATTGATGGAAATACAAATTATACTTTTGTAGTATTTCAGGAATTAATAAGTCATCCGTAGATCTTTGGAAGATTTATTTTCCTTTGGAAGATTTATTTTCCTACAGAAGACTTAATTTCCTGCGGAAACTAGATTTCCTTCGGAAGATTTATTTTCCCACGGAAGACTTAACTTTCTGCGGAAGCTCTAAGCATCTGTGGAAGCTTTAAGTTACTACAGAAGACATAATATCTATGGAAACAAAAGTTACCACGGAAGGGTTGAGGGTCCCATAATATTAAGAGGTCATTAATTATTTTTCTGAAAAAGTGCATAAAAGATACCTTGTACTTGTCTTTTTCATTGAACTGGAAAACCGTTGGTCAAAATCCTTAAACCCTTTTTCCGCCAATACTCAAATTTCCATGCAAAACAATAAATCATTCAGTTTCTTAAACTTTAGTTCATCATACGGACATCTTCAGCAATGTAAATCACAGATTATCAACTTAATATCGCAGATTAGTGCTGGAATGTCATCGAAACTCTTGAACTTCCTAAAACCTAAAAATTTCTAATTACATGCCTAAATACTAAAATCATTAGTTTATGATGTTATTGTGTATTGTAGATGGCAAATCGATTCGCAAAGGAGCACAATGTAGGTGCATTCTTAAATCCGGATGACCTTGTCACCGAAGGATGTACAGAGATCATTTGATACCTAAGGCATTCGAGGATATACTATGCCATTATCTGCTGACCCAGTAATCTATCAAACGCACATGACAGATTTTTGGAATACTACAAAAGTGGTAGAAGAAAATGATGAAAAAGTTATCTATGCATCGATTAGGCATGAAGTTTTGAGAGTGGATGAGCAGATTATACAGAGGGTGTTGGAACTGGGTGAACAAGAAGCAGGTCACCCCGATGTATTCAACCATGAATACATTTAGAAGGTGTTCGATCTTATGGGATACAACGGAGATTATAGGAATAGTGAGATTAAGAAAGGGAGATTGTGCAAGCCCTACAGATTCCTGTGTCATACATATCTGAAATCTATGTCAAATAATAAGTCTGGTTTGATTTCCTCTGGGATTATTGGAATATTTGAAGGAAGAACGTACAACTACTATAAGTACATTCTTGGATGCTTATTTGATCAAGTCAAAGTACAAAAGGCTGACAAGATGTACATCTTCCCAAGTTTTCTTCAGCTGATTATCAATGACTCACTACCACAGATAGAGAGGGAAGGTGGTGTGTTAGTTCAAGCACATTTAGGATGATTTGTTTTGAACAAGATTAGTGGTAGATATGAAGGGGAGGAAATGGCGATGTTCTCTTATGTTTTCGATGCCAATGCTGAAATACCATAAGAGTTAGTATTCATAGAAGAAAAAGAACAAGCTGAAGAATCTCCTGCTCAAACTGAGCAAGGTTCACATTTACCACCTCAATCTGCTATGATTAATAAACCTCCATCACCACTTGCTCAACGATCTTCACCAACTGAACAACAACCATCCCCACAAACACAACACATATAACTCATCTCTCCCAATCAATCCCAACCATCCTCTCCCCAATCAAAAACATCCACCAACTCCACTCAACCAGAACATCTCTTCCCCACACTACCTTCACCCCAGCAAGAACAACCTCAAAGCCTAATCTCACCTGTGAATGAAGCTAACCCAGCTTTTGGGAGTAACACTCCCACTGAATTGGTGATTGAAGAAGAAGATTTTAATGACGTATTGGGTGAAGCCACTGAAAAAGTGCACTTAGAGGCTGAGAATGAGGAAAATCAGGAGGTAGACCAGGCTATACATCATGATAAGCCTGAGAATGATGGTGAAGATCAGTTTGTTGACATCATTGCTTATCAATGAGCACTATTGGGGCGCATGACCCAACACTTAGTCATTTCAGGCAAATCTAGGTGCATGAGCACTATGCAGGCGCATGAGTGCTTAGGCGCATGGGCAATCTAGGCGCATGGGCAATCTAGGCGCATGGACACTTAGCCAAATTCCAGTTTATCCTGGGCATATGAATACTATTTAGGCGCATGAGTTTCAGGCGTATGGGACTTGGGTTCATGACATCTAACTTTAACTACCATCATCATAATTCTTTTCCAATTCTAATTCTAACATGTTCTAAGCTTAGTTCTTACATTCTAAGCAACAGAAACACATCAACAACATCATCATAACATTATAATCGCCCAAGACATACCCCACCCTTATTCACATACACATGAACATACGGGTAACATACCCACTTTTATAAAAACATACATACATGCATTTCCAGCCCTAAACAAGTTTAAAACATTTAAAATAGGGGATCTAGAACTCACCTTATACAACTTTGAGTATGACTTCCTTCAAACCCGTATGCAATGAGCTCAAACACTTAAAATCCACTAAAACACACAACCAAACCCAAACAAACACATAAGCATAAGACCGAGGCTAGAACTAGCCAAGAACAACTTAAAAACACTAAATCTTACCTTAAATTCAGTTTCTTCTGGTTCTTCTTCAAGAAACCCAAAGCTTCGGCTTTCTCTCTCAAGAACCCAAATACAAAAGTGATGTGAAGGGCATTATGGGCGGCCATGCCCACTTTTGTACAAAATAATATTAAAATTTTGTACCTTTTACACATTTAACCCCTTAACTTAGGTTAAATTGCATTTCCTCCTTTTTTGCACTTTCATTCTTTATTGCACAACTTTTTAAAATTCCGGTTGTTACATTCCTCAAACAAAAACCTAACCAAAATTTGACATACTCTATAAAGTGGTGTACCCAGTATGCAGCTTGCTCTCATTACGTCATTCATATCTCCTTGAAATAGTACCCTGAATTAAGGCTCTTTCATAAAAGAAATTGTTTCTAAACTCAAAACATCATATGTCGTAAACTTAACGGTTTGACCCATAATGCCAGTATCTGGTAAGCCAACCCTTGCAAATCAATGTAAGGCATCCAATGTCAAAACTCCTCAGCCATGATAACCAAACTATTAAATCCATAACTCATGATATTCGGCGGCTTGATTGACAAGGTGACTAGCCTTGTAGACGCATAACAGTCTATGCTAGATAAATATCAAAGCTTAATCTGTAACACCCAGATATTTTTATAGACGAGAAAGAAACAATAATCGTGAATAAAAGAAGGAAATGTAATTTAACCCAAGTAGAGGGGTTAAAAGTGTCAAAAGGACAAAAAGAATAAAAAGTAGGTACAAAAGGTGGTATGGCCGCCCATGTGGGCTGCACCTCACCTTTTGTAATCGGATTCTAGAGAGAAAAAGAGCAGAGCTTGGATGTTTGAAGAAAGAACAAGAAGAAGTCAAATTAAGGTAAGAATTTGATGGTTTTTAGGTGTTCTTGACTGATTTTAGTTTGAGTTTATGCTCATTGCACTCGGGTTTTGAAGAAGTCATACTTGAGAGCAGCTAAGGTGAGTTTCTAGAACCCCCTTTTAACCTGTTTTAAACAAGCTTTGGGCCTGGAAATACATGTATACAAGTTTTTATAAAAATGGGTTTTTGTACCCGTATGTATATGTATGAATGTGTATGTTATGGGTGTAAGTTTGGGATTGATTATGGTTATGTTCATGTTATAACGTTTAGAATGTTATTTTTAAGCTTAGGTTATGATATATGATGCTTGAGGACTGATTTATGATTGATTTAGTGTAAGATGGTTGCCCAAACGCCTAAACAGTGACCCATGCACCCAACGGTCAAATTTCCTAAGTGTTCCCAAACGCCTAAATAGTACCTAACCGCCTAAGTGCCCATGCGCCTAAGTCAGGCCCATGCGCCTGAATAGTGTCTAGACGCCCAAAAAGGGCCACGCGCCTAAGTGTAAATGGCCAAGTATAAGTCCAGACGCCCACATAGTGGTAAAACGCCTGAACAGGGCAGAAACGCCCAAATAGTGCCCATGCACCTAGACACTTAGAATTATTTCTAAAATTTTTTGAAGACCCAAAATTTTAGTGTTTGACCTGATTTGACTTATGGGCTATGATTACCCATTTTAAGCATGATTATGGGATGTTTTAGGGTGATGGAATGTATGATTGATGTAGGTATGTCAATGTGTTATCTTTTAATAGTATTCATACGTATTTATTTTATGTTATAAAATACGTTAAATATTATGTTATTACTTTACGTAGTATGATAAATGAATTAAAGAACATAAAGAATAACGTAACGAAGTGAAAGATAACAGAGATGAAAAGTAAAACATAATGAACGAAAGAATGGCTTGCAAGCAAATAAAAGGAGGCGCACGACCATGTTGTCGTTAGCTCAACTGTGATGTGGGTTAGCTACCCCAAAGGATGCACACAGGGTCAATCATTAAGATTGACAAGGCCCTTTGGTATGCCCTAGGTGACTGGATTAGCTTCGGGCACAATATTCGTGGTTTAATTACCACAGGTCTAGCATCAGCTTCGTGCACAATGTTCGGGGTATTACCAATAGTTTGAATGAATGGGAGAGATGACTTGCCCTAGGTGACTGGATCAGCTTCGGGCACAATGTTCGGGGTTTAATTACCACATGTCCAGTATCAGCTTCGTGCACAATGTTCGGGGTATTGTTCATCGATCCATATAAAAGTAAAAGAATGACGTTACGTACAAAGAAAGAAAGGAAGTAAGAAAGTAAAAAAATGTTGTAAAGTACGCTATGAAAGAATGAGAACGAAAGTAAGAGAATGTTAATGAAAAGCATGAACTGAAAGAATGCTATGAATATGATGGCATGGAAAAATGAATGATAATGATAGTTATTAATAATATTTTCTATCTGTACGTATGATGCATGATCGTGTATGAAAGTACGAAAGGTTTTAACGAAAGTAAGGTATTTTATTTATAAAACTAGAACTCACTCAGCAACGCTGACTTTTATGTATTTTTCAGTTGGTAGGTAAGAGTTGCTGAGGATGGAACGGGGCAGCTACTTGGCATTTTTGGGATGGCATCAATTAGTATAACGATGATGTTTTTGTAATGTAATGCAATCATGATATTTTGTAATAGTTAACTGTATTGTATTACTTTGCAAAAGAAGTCATTAATATATATGAAATAGTCTTAATTAATTCCAATGTGATATTTTAAATAAATGTATGTTTTATGTGCGATGAATGACCAGCTGTGAGGAGCCCGGGATCGGGGCCTTACAAGTTGGTATTAGAGCCAAAGTTTAAGTGAAATAGGTAAATATTTTCAAAAGAAACCTAAACTTAAACTGAGAATGGGACAAAGCGAAGGGATGCCAGTCCAAGTAGCTACGTGCCATCAGGTATTTTCTTTAATGCTAACCGGTATTATGTGCGCATGTTATTTGATCTGTTTGCCCTTAGTAGATTTAGATACTGATTTAGTCAGGATAGGAAATGATTGGGGTATGAAGAGTAAAGTAAGTGGCTAATCACAACTGACCACTGTAATTAGGGACTTACTATACTTCACATAATCTAAGCTATTATATTGAATTACTGTGTTAGTGTTTGAATCTTATAGTGTGTTAGAGGATGGCTGGAGATAGATCTTCTAAGGCTTCACAAGGCGGAGTACGTGGTGGACGTGGTGCTGGACCACAGGCCACAAGAGGAAGGCCCAGGGTTGAAAAGGTGACCCATGAGGAGCTTGATACCCCTCATCCGAAGGGTGGTGATGAGAGTGCTAATTTAAGAGCCTCACTGAAGGAGGTCGTGGTGGAGGAGGTACATCAGGTCATGCTGACGATCTTGCCGTCTGTAGTGATCGAAGTGATTAAGGCTGTTAGAGAAGGAGAGAGGAGGGATAGGAACAGGTCCTCCAGAGGGAGAGAACAACGTGAGACCGAGATGGTTATCCCTACTGATGAGGAAGAGGAGGAGGAAGAGCCTGTGCCGGAGGCAGCACGAGGGTGTAACTATGGGGCATTTTAAACATGCAAGCCCCTACCTTTAATGGTAATGGCACTGCTGCTGCTTCTCACCGATAGGTGAGGGAGATGGAGGTTGTTCTTTAAATTAGCGAGTGCCGGGAGAACCAGAAGGTGAAGTTTGCCACTCATTTGTTTGTGGACTCGACTCTATGTTGGTGGGACAACATTGTCCAAGCCGAGGGTAGTAGGGCGATCGGTAGAATGAGGTGGCCAGAGTTGAAGAAGTTGGTGATTGAAGAATTCTATCCTCATCGGGAGTTGGACAAGGTGGAGAGAGAGTTCCTGCAACTGGAGGCGGGGACCATGACACATCAACAGTACACCACCAAGTTCAACGAGATGGCACGGCTAGTGCTGGATCAGGTGACACCCCTGTCACGGAAGATCAAAAGATACATCCAGGGCTTGCCGGCGGATATCCGTAGGCATATGATCGCCGCCCGACCGAGTACGTTTAGGTTGGTAGTTGATTTGGCTGGGATGTTGTGTGATGAGAGGGAGGTGATGGTGGTCGAGGGGAAGAAGATAGGTGGTGATGATCGAAACTGGAACCGGAACGGTTCGGGCGTGGTGGCTTTACCCTGAATAACAAGAAGGCGAGGGTGGATGATCGACGGGTGGTTGCAACAGGATCGGGGGTGAAGAAGTGCGGTAAGTGTGGGAAGGAGCATGCTGGTGAGTGCAGGTTGGGACTTAATGTCTGTTTCAAGTGCGGGAAGCCCGACCATATCTCTAGAGATTGCAGAGCAGCGAGGTGCTTTAACTGTGGTAAAGTAGGCCACCTGAGCAGGGAGTGCAAGAAGCCGAGGGCAGAGAGTTCCGGAGCGGGGAAGAAGACTGGATCTGAGGAGCAGAGGGCAAGCGCCAGGGCATTCATAATGACCAGGGAGGAGGCTAGGACGGACCCCGATGTTGTGTCAGGTACGTTTCTAGTAAGTCAAACTTTCGCTTCTGTGTTATTTGATTCTGGTTCTAGTAGGAGTTTCATTTCTGCTGCCCTTTGTGCTAAGTTGCCCATTAGGAGTAAATGTATTGATGAGCCCTTTGATGTAGAAACTGCCATAGGTAAGTCGACAAGGATTTATAAGATGATAGAAGGCTGTGACATAGAATTAGAAGGTCATAAGTTTCCAGTTAGACCATTTGTGATGACCCTAGGTGGAATTGATGTAGTCCTAGGAATGGATTGGTTAGCGGAGTATGAAGCGAACATTGTGTGTCGCAAGAAGATGATTAGACTAACAGCGGCTGACGGGAGTTCGGTGACGATATACGGTGATCGAGTTACGATGATTCCGAGAGTGATTTCGATGGCGGTGGCGGGAAAGTGCATGAGGCGTGGATGTAGTGCTTATTTGGCCTACATGAAGGATGTGGACACGTTAACACCATAATTGTCCGATGTACTGGTGGTGTGTGACTTTCCCGATGTGTTTCCAGAGGACTTATCAGGTGTGCCACCAGATTGTGAAATCGAGTTTCAAATTGACTTGATACCCAGTGCTCAGCCTGTAGCTAAGGCACCGTATCGGTTAGCCCCGACTGAGATGAAGAAATTGATGGAGCAACTGAAGGAGTTTCTTGATAAAGGTTTCATTAGACCGAGTATCTCTCCTTGGGGTGCTCCGGTCTTGTTCGTGAAGAAGAAGGATGGTAGTATGCGGATGTGCATCGACTACCAAGAGCTGAACAAGCTGACGGTGAAGAATCGGTATCCATTACCAAGAATTGATGACTTGTTCGATCAGCTCCAGGGTGCCAGTTGGTTTTCAAGGATAGATCTTCGATCTGGTTACCATCAATTAAAGGTGAAGGAACAAGACATTCCTAAAACAGCTTTTTCCACGCGTTATGGACACTACGAGTTTCTCGTTATGTCTTTCGGTTTAACTAACACGCCAGCTGCTTTTATGGACTTGATGAATCGAGTGTGTCAGCCGATGTTAGATAAATCAGTGATTGTATTTATCGATGATATCCTGATTTATTC
>BJCO01768596.1:0-11192 GCA_018326465.1 Flaveria floridana | reverse complement strand
TATAGGTTTACAGTTGTTAGACATAGTTATGAATCATTAAAGGTTCAAGAATGTGTTTAACTAAGGATCCTGATTCAGTCGCACGACTGGACCATGCGAATGGGCCAATCGCATGACTGAACCAGGTGATTGAGTCAATCGCACGATTGAGTCATAAGACTGACTCAGTCGTACGAATGAATCAATCGTATGACTCAATCGCACGACTAAGCCAGTTGCATGGCTCAGTCGTACGAATGAAAGCTGTAACCTATAAATACCACTTAATTCGTGGAAAAACGGGAGACTTTGATAATTCACAACCCTAGCCGTCCCAGTTCGCACAGAGCGTCCCTTCCAACTTCATAGAGCGTTCCTGATCATTGCTAATCAATTCTTAACGTTTTCTAATCGTTATTTTTGATCCGGTTAACGTTCTCACTGATTGGATCGCCAATAAAATCGAATTCCGCGCTATTTGATTCGGTTTCACATTGAATCAGTTAGTACTCCGTCGTACACGGTCTTCACAAGTGGTATCAGAGCTTTGGCTCTTGATTCTTCGTGGATTCAATCGTTTTGGTGCAAAAGTCAACGTTTTTAAGTGAAAAGATCCGTTCTTTCTGCTCAAAATCCAGTTTTTACGTGTGCATGCTTTGAAAACTGAGTCTTTTTCGATTTGCAGCCGTCAAGGGTATTCAAAACTGTGTTTTTTGGTCGAATTGTGTGAAAAAGGTTGAAAATTTCGAAATCAGCTGTCTCAGTCGCACGATTGACTCAATCGCATGACTGAACTCCAATCGCCCTGTTCAATCGCACGATTGGACCAATCGCTTGTTCAATCGCACGATTATTCCAGTCGTTCTGCTCATTCGCACACCTGCCCTAATCGTCTGCCCAGTTGTCCGACTAAGCTCAATCGCTCGATTGTGTTTCAGTCGTTCCCCAGTCGTCCATCCCAGTCGCATTAACAGTCTGTTTGACAAGTCTAATTCTAATTCAAAATGGACTCAGAGAACTTTACATTGTCAGCAGGGAAAGACTCCAGGATACAGAACCTACTGCTACTGGAGAATGAGATCAGGAACCATAATAAACCACCTAAGCTTCTATCGATTGATGAATTTCCTTAATGGAAGCAAAGGTTTGAGATTCATCTTAATGGAGTGGACACGAATCTCTGGAATGCTATTGAGACCGGATACAATATGCCAGTGGGAGCTGATGGTATACCTCTAACTTTGAGTGGATTGACTGATGCACAAAAGATTGCTTACAATGTAGAGAAGAAGGCCTATGCTATGTTGACACAGTCTATTCCTAAAAAAATCTTCCATTAGTATTCAGAGGATAAGCAAAGTAAAAAGTTCTGGAAGGCTGTTGAGAAAAGGTATGAAGGGAGCACAACCCTTAAATCCTTAAAGGCCAAAGCATTAAAGAAAGAGTTTGATAATTTTTCTACCATCAGGAATGAGAGTTTGGATGACATCATTGACCGCTTCTATCATTTGATGAGTAAACTTCACACTCATGGTGTTCAAACGTCTAAGGAAGAAAAAGTGCCAAGTTTGGCTGATGGGCTACCAGAGAAGTGGGATTGGTTTATTTCCACCTTAAGATACAACTCAGTGCTTGAGACCTTGGATATAAATGATTTCATCCGGAAACTGAGAGAAGAAGAAGTGAGACACAAGTACAAGGCAAAGAAGGGATCATATGCTAAGGATCCGTCTCTCTACAATGTGACTCCTATTGCTAAGTCTTCAAGTGCACCTCTGCAGACTGCATTTGTTTCTAATACATCTGCAACTGGTCAAAGCTCATCGTCTGGTGGTGATTCAACTGTTTCATCAAGGGTTCAACACAGCATGACAGAAACTCAATTGACAAAGTTAGTGACAGAAAACTTAGGAAAAGTAACTGTGGAAGTGGCTAAGGAGCACATGGACCTACTTGCTGTTGTTGTTCATTCCTATGATGTCTTGGTCATAGGAAAGATTGGGAACTGCCACTTGGCTGATGAAGACTATGAGCAGGTGGATGAAAATGAGTTGGAGAGAATGGACATCATGTGGGCTCTCACGAGTGTTGTGCGACGACAAAGAAGTTTGTTAAGAAAACAGGACAGAATCTGGTGGCTACCAAAGATACTACTTTTGGCTTCGACAAGTCTAAAGTCGCATGTTTCAATTGTGGTGAAAAAGTACACTTCAAGCGGGAATGTGTCAAACCAAAGAAGACTGGCAATGGGAACCCGTTCTCATCTTTCAACAAACATGATAAAGAGAAAAAGCTAGCTTCAACAAACAGTGATTCAAAAGCAATGGTGGCTCAAGGTGATGAAGAAGAAGCTGAGACTAGCAATGAGCAAAATGTTAATCAAGAGGAAAGCTCCTCAGCTGCTGAACAAGCAACTGGAAACACTGATACTGAGTCTTCTATCACAAATCTGGATACTGAAGTTGTCGTCCCTACGACGCCTGTGACTAGGATCAGTACAAATCATCCGCCGAAGGCTATCGTTGGAGATCTACACTCTGGCGTGTGGACGAGAAATTAGTTGTATTATGCTGATTACGCTGCAATCATGGAATAGGGCTATGTGAATGATGGGGCTTTCAGATGTTTTGTTTCTCAAGTCAAACCCAAACACGTAAGCGATGCCCTGAAGGATGAGGCCTGGTTCAATGCTATGCAAGAGGAGTTACCACATTTCAAGAAGCTTGGAGTGTGGACACTCGTTGACCAGCCCAAGGGCGTTAAGGTGATAGGCACCAAATGGGTGCTACGCTGCAAGAAGGATGACCAAGGTGTCGTTATCAGAAACAAGGCACGGTTGGTTGTTCAAGGCTTCAGACAAGTCAAGGGAGTCGACTATAATGAAGTCTTTGCACCAGTTACTAGAATGGAAGCAATCCGCATCTTTCTAGCCTACGCATCTTACATCAAAGTCTATTAACTAGATGTAAAGAGTGCATTCTTGCACATGGAAATCCGTAAAGAGGTTACGTCAGTCAACCGAGGGATTTGAAGATCCTTATCATCGGGACAGAGTCTACAAGTTAGACAAGGATCTGTATGGGCTACATCAGGCTCCTCGAGCCTGGTATGAAAAGCTCTCCACTCACCTGCTAAAACACGGGGGGTGTGATTGACTGCATGCTGTTTATCAAAGAAAGAGACGGAGATTTGCTAATGGTGCAAATTTATGTGGATGACATAATCTTTGGTTTGCGAAATGAAGATCTGTGTAAGGAATTCCAATCTGTGATGAAGGCAGAATATGAAATGAGCACCATGGGAGAAATGAAGTTCTTGTTGAAATTACAGGTGGATCAGACACCTACCGGTATTTTTCTGCATTAGACTAAGTATGTCGGAGACATTCTCAGTCGCTTTGATATGTAAAATGTCACTGCTGCCCGTACCCCACTCGCCACAAATCATGATGTGGCTCCTGACGAGAATGGGGATTTGGTGGATGCCACTATGTATCATGGGATGGTCCGATCTCTCATGTATCTTACTACCTCCCGTCCAGATATCCTGTATGCCACACGTTTATGCTCCAAATATCAAGCAAAACCGAAAGTAAATCATCTGATCTGGGTGAAAAGAATCTTTCGTTATCTGAAGAGTACTCTAACACTGGGGTTGTGGTATCCTCATGATGATGACTTCGAGCTAACGGCATATAGTGATTCAGACTATGGTGGCTGCAAGATGAACTTCAAGTCTACATCAGCAGGATGTCAGTTTTTTGGAAGGTGTTTAGTCACTTGGCAATGCAAGAAGCAGACCTCGGTTGCCTTATCAACCTATGAAGCTGAATACGTTGCTGCTACAAGCTGCTGCTCTCAGATTATGTGGATCCAACAGCAAATGCGGGACTACGGTTTGCAATTTTCTAACACCCCTATCTATGTTGATAACTCTGCTGCCATAGCTGTCACTAAAAATCCAGTACAACACCCTAAAACTAAACACATCGGCATAAAGTATCACTTCATACGCGATTGCTATGAAAAAAAATTAATCGATGTGGTAAAGATAAACATGGATTTTCAACGCACTGACCTCTACACTAAACCGTTTGGTAAACCCAGATTTTTCTATTTGTTAGAGGTCAACGGCGTGAAAAAGAAAAGTGACATTATATCTGAAGACACAGATGCATAGTCCGACTAGAGGCTGTTTTAGTTAATTTTCATTTTTTAATTTCCTTATCTTATAAAAATCCAAAAACACAAAAAGATTTTCTGTTTTAGAATTTTAGAGGGAGATTAGGTTACTTTCAGTATTTATTTACTGAAGAAAAGGGAAGGGTAGATAAACTAAAAGGCAAAAACAATAAAAAGACAAGACTGTAATCCTACACAATGGAAAGTGATAGTACACAGACGTCTGGTTACTTGGAACACCAAAAAGATTTTACATTTTTAAAATTTTAGTTTAATTAAATCACAGAAAATTGTTAGTCAGAGAATTCTAAGTCTAACAAAATTGGGAAAATGATAGTACGTTTGTGTGTTACTGTAATTACATGGAGAAAGTTCATCTAGGGAGGTGCTAGTTCACTATACGATGTGTCGGTAGATTCAACACAATAGACGAGTAGACATCATTGGTGAACTCAAGTTAACCTAAATGGTTCAGCTGACTGTGGGTTCCCATCTTATCACTGGTTAACACAATCAATTATTTCCAATAAAGAATGACGAGCAAATTAACGCCACTAAAAGTGTGCGGATGACCACAAAAAGAGCAAAGCACGAAAAAAATTGAATACAAACGCAATCAAGCTAATAACATATGTTGTTGGTGCGTTATTTGCAAAAGAAAATAATAAATGCTCTAACAATGAGATAGGTTGTGTGCCTCTCTACTGTGCGATGACACTGACCTAAGGATAAGCATAACCTAGATTTTCTAGAAATCATTGTTGTTTGCCGCCTCTCTATTGTGCGATGGCACTGACCTGAGGCTTGGCTTCTCTTTGAAAGTTCTAAGAATAGTCTCTTCTTGTCAAAATACCCATAGACCGCTCGAAAGTCCTCTAAGGAATGTTGATTACCATATAAGCTTGGGATCCGCAAATGTTGCTTGAAATAATATACCTTAATTCATCACCGATATAAGTCAAAAGTCTGTGTATGAATTTAAGTGGACAAGTATACTGACAATCGTCGTGGATGCACCGCTTGATGTTGATAATCAAGGTGTGTTATGTGTCAAATCAAGCATGATTCCCAGTCAGAACTTGGAAGTCTCAGATGAATGAGAAACTGTAATATGTAAATATGTTAGTTTCCTTTTCAATAAATGTTTAAAACCCTAGTTTTCAGATGAATGAGAAACGGTAGACTTCGATAATTCACAACCCTAGTCGTCCCAGTTCGCACAGAGCGTCCCTTCCAACTTCATAGAGCGTTCCTGATCATTGCTAATCAATTTTTAACGTTTTCTGATCGTTAGTTTTGATCCGGTTAACGTTCTCACTAATTGGATCGCCAATTAAATAGAATTCCGCGCTATTTGATTCGGTTTCACATTGAATCAGTTAGTACTCTGTCGTACATGGTCCTAACAATAATGATGTCTTTGCTCCAGTATCTAGACTAGAAGCCATCCGAGTGTTCCTTGCATATGCCTCATCTAAAAACTTCACTATCTTTCAAATGAATGTAAAATGTGCATTCCTTTATGGAAAGATAGTTGAAGAGGTATATGTTGCTCAACCACCAGAGTTTGAAGATCCAGAATTCCCTCATAGAGCCTACAAGTTGGATAAGGCTATATATGGTCTTCATCAAGCACCTAGGAAGTGGTATGAGACTTTATCAAAGTTTCTACTATAGAATGGGTATACCCGAGGGAAAATAGATCTGACATTGTTCCTAAAGAAGATACGACAAGACTTGTTAGTGGTTCAAGTCTATGTGGATGACATCATCTTTGGCTCCACAAACACACAAATTTGCAAAGAGTTTGAACTATTATGCAATCAAAATTCCATATGAGTTCAATGGGAGAACTTACCTTCTTTCTTGGATTACAAGTTCATCAATCACAAGATGGAATTTTTATTAATTAAGCCAAGTATGTACATCAGATTCTCAAGAAATATAACATGCAGACTTCACATCAAGCAAAACACCATTTGCAGCTGGACTAAAGTTTAGACCAGATCCAGAAGGAACATCAGTTGATCAGAAACTTTATAGATCAATGATAGGTTCTCTAATGTACCTTACCGCAAGCAAACTAGATATTATGTATGCAGTATGCATGTGTGCTAGATATCAAGAAGATCCAAAAGAATCACACATTAATGTTGTAAAGAGAATCTTTAGATACTTGAAAGACAACCTAGCACTTGGTTTGTGGTATCCCAAAGATGGAGACTTCTCTTTATATGCATACACAGACAGTGATTATGGTGGATGCAATAACAACAGAAAATCCACTACAGGAGGCTGTCACTTTCTTGGATCAAGATTGATCTCATGGCAGTGCAAGAAACAGACAAATGTCTCTGTGTCAACAGCTGGAGAAGAATACATAGCTGCTTGCTATTCTCAAGTGTTATGGATACAAAACCAAATGCTTGACTATGGCTTTAATTTTAATAAAACACCCCTACACATTGATAATTCTGCAGCCATGTTTATAACAGACAATCCTGTTCAACATTTAGAAACCAAACACATAGAGATCAGATATCATTTCTAAGTGATTGCTTAGAAAAGGGTCTGATCTAGTTGATCAAAGTTCATACAGACAATCAATTGGCAAATCTTTTTATAAAATCATTTGACTCAACTAGATTTGAATTTCAAGTTCAGTCACTTGGTATGATCAACTATGAAACAACAAATTAATGTTTTCAATCATTAAAATTAAACAGTCTTGATTGTGTAAAAGTCCAAAACAATGTCCCACTTCTAGTTTTTTTCAAAATCAAGATAACATGTAAAGTAGTCATTTCTATCATTGAATCACACATACACTTCATGAGAAATAATAGTACACTAGCATAACTATTCACTTGAGTCGTTTTCAACCATTAAGGACTGATGATACCTTGTTTGATATATGGATAGGCTCATCATGGGACACCTAACATCACATACAATAGTGAAGAACTAAATTCTTATGATTGTGTGATCAACAACACAACTTAGTTTATGGTAAGTATTGATTTCTTTAACATAGATAGCTTGAAATCTAACTTCAATACACCAAGTGAAACAGAATATAAATTGCTCAATTTAAGTGTTTCCTCTGTTATGATAATCATAGAACTGGAGTACACCAAGACATTCTTTGTTGTGCTGAGCATAGACCAGGATGTTCTTAATCTTGATCTATAAAAGATTCCTAATGAGGAACACATCCTATAAGGATGATCAGTAAATAAATTCTTTATGACTAGCTTCCAACGAGAAGTGCTAAAGAATCCTAAAATGGATCACCCAATAAACAAGAAAATGATTAAGCATTTATCATCGTCAGTAGCTAGGTCTTAAGTATTGAAATTACTTTCTAGCTTATCTTGAGGAGAATCATAAATTTCATACAATCACATGTGCGGTACACACAACTCATATCAATCAACTCACAACATGATAATCACTCAATGTTTAAACCAACCATTAATACCATGCTTGAGTTTAAGTGGATCAATATATCTACAATCAAAGTTGTACTTGTCCATGTCTATTCTTCAATATCAAACAAACAACTTAGCGAAGAACTACAGACTAGTATGATCTCATGGTATGTGCACACGATTCATGTGGTTTATGATTAAACACGCATTTTGAGTGAACAAAGAATAAAAATTATTGATACATCACAAGTAAATCACTCTTAAACAAACATTCGGACTTTGATAATTTAAAATTAACCATATATAAACTTTTGTCAAATTTTTATAAATATGCAAAAGTATAGGGGGAGAAATTGAATATTGAAATTATCAGAGACAACAAAATTGTGCATTAATATTCAAATTTTAAAAATAAACAAAGTCAAAGTCAAGCCAAGACTAACAAATAGCAGGTTGACACAGATATATTTATTTGTTTATTTATTGCACAATATTGCTTTAGAGTGATATCAAATCATCCATATATTGAAGTGTTAAAATTCTATTTTTTAACATACATTTAAAGATTTTTTAAAAATATTCAAAATTAATTTGAATATATGTTAGGACCGTGTACGACGGAGTACTAACTGATTCTACGTGAAACCGAATCAAATAGCGCAGAATTCTATGTGATTGGCGATCCAATCAGGGAGAACGTTAACCGGATCAAACCTAACGATTAGAATACGTTAAGAATGGATTAGGAATGATCAGAATCGTTCTATGAATTTAGAAGGGACGCTCTGTGCGAACTGGGACGACTAGGGTTGTGAATTATCGAAGTGTCTCATTTTTCCACGAATTAAGTGGTATTTATAGGTTACAACTTTCATTCGTACGACTGAGCCAAACGACTGGCTCAGTCGTGCGATTGAGTCATACGATTGATTCATTCGTACGACTGAGTCAGTCTTATGACTCAATCGTGCGATTGACTCAATCACCTGGTTCAGTCTTGCGATTGGCCCATTCGCATGGTCCAGTCGTGTGACGGAATCAGGATCCTTAGTTAAACACATTCTTGAACCTTTAATGATTCAGAACTATGTCTAACAACTATAAACCTATATAACATGGTCATATATGCATGTAACAATAAATAATATTAATAGATATAACATTCAACAACCAATAAACATTCATAGAAGAGTTTCTCATTATATTGATCAAACATTACATATGTGTAAACAAAATGAAAGTCTATTACATTTAAGCTCACTAGACTAGAACTGGGGACATGTGTACCAACAAACTCCTCCTTGGACCTAGTTCTATCTACACTTTGACTTCCTTCTTGAACTCTTCAAATATCTTCATTCTTTCTTCTTTTGAAACCCCGGCATGGATATTGAGTGCGAAGCATAGACGTATGATATGCTGAAAAGTGTAGTGCTTGCACTATATCCTACGTGTTAAAAAATAGTGGCCACTTGTATAGCGTATAAACATCAGAAGCTGACAAGTTGATAAGCCACATGGGGTCGAACACCCTTATTATGTCCACAGCTCCTTCCCTATCCAAAACAATGACGGCCTTTCCAGAGTGCCAGTCATAATACCACCACTTAAAATATGGGGTAAAGTCCTGTGGCATCTCCCTCAATGGAATTCTGGACATTGTACGCAGAGGCGCCACTTCTGGACAATCTTTGGTAGACCGTGATGGGACTAACTTCAGACCTTCGGATGTAACGTGTAGCCTGCTGTGGTCTGAAGTTTACTCATCTCATCCGGTATTCCCTTTTCAGGGCAGCCTCAAACTAGCCTGACATTTTCTTGGGATCGACATATAGTAACTTCAGGCGTGCCAGCTGGTTGAGCTCGAACCCGGGGAGAGTCTTCAGATCATGAGGGAATTTGAAATACTCAATTCCCCTCTCCTTTTTCACTACATGAACTCCAAGGTCATCAAAATGAGCCCAAGCGTTGTATCATCCATAACCTCCAATACAACCACATCACCTTTCTCCTTAGGCAGCTGGGGGAGTTTCTGATCGACAATCATCTGAATGGACCTTGGGTACATACAAAAACTCTCCTTCCCCTTGGCCTCGATGTTCTCCACCAAGTAGGTGAAGATCATCCAGGAGAAGCTGAAAGGATGGTTTAGCACCAGTACAGCGTAAGCATTCTACATCTGGTCTGACAACTCATCAACACCCCCTTTCCTTGATGCGATGCATCGTAGAAGTACATGTGCCAAGTATTAGAACTGGGAGCACAAGTTGCTATTGTTGAGCATACTTGTGTTTATGTCCCCAGAATACTTGGCTCTCAAAAAGCATTCACGGTCGGTGAGGGGATGTAATCTAGTGGGTCAATCAGCATCATCCCCTAGCTCAAGAACCGTCCGTATATCCTCTTCTGTGATCTGGATGGCCTCCCCAAAAATCGAACTACTGATAGTGTGGGGATCGGTAGACCTGTCTACAGTAGCATTTTCCCAGAACGCCTGCTGTATCGATAGGTAAGGAGTGCAATGTGCCGAGATCTCACGAGAGATCCTCGAGTGTCGTGAAAATGAAATAATCCCAGCAAACTCCGTAGAGTTGCGGGAAGTCAGGTCGAGATAAGCACAAATGTTGTGCTTAGAGCTCATAGGCCATCTGCTCACCATCTGTGACACACGGTAAATAAACGTTAGTACATGTCAAAGTATTCCAGACTTGTTTCATGTAATTGAACATTTTGTTCAGTCGTGCGACTAAACTGAGCGATTGAATATAGTCGTGCGACTGAGCTGGACGACTGAGCTCCAGTCATGCGATTGAGCTCATACATGCGACTGAGTCAAGCGATTGGACTTAGTTGTGAGATTGTTCATGCATTTGCTACAGTCGTTCGATTGAGCTTAGATGCATGGTTCAGTCGTACGAATGAACCATTCGTCCATCTCAGTCGTGCGATTGAGTCTAGTCGTCCTGCTCAGTCGTGCGATTAGACTTCATCACTGAGTCTAATCGCATGACTGACGGTTTGTCCATTCAAATTTGTTTTTTGAGCGATTCTTGAAATTAAACGTTGAGGAAGGGCTCATTAGGTTCGCATATATCAGAATAAACCTCTAATGACTTTTATGTGTTCAAAACACTTAGTTTCAGTGGTTTATTAGTCTTTATTGTCTCGGTTTTAACTTAGGTCAATGTTCGATCTGTTTTACGTTGTAGTAACCGATTTTTCATCCAACAAGAGCCGCGCAGCACCTATGGAATAGAAACAGATGGTCAGACGATGTCAAAATAGGTCTACGAAGATCAAAGGAAATTTTGGCAAAGTATGGGTGTATCGTGCGTTTGAAAGGGCGATTGGAGTGAATGAGGCGAATGCGACCGACTCCCTCTCAATTTATACTGGGGTAGCCTTCAGTCGTGCGACTGAACCTAGTCGCACGATTGAGTCATGCGACTAAGCTTCAGTCGTATGAATTGCCCATTCGGTCACCACCATTCGTACGATTGAGGTTCATTCGTGCGACTGTCACAGTCGTTTACCTCCAATCGTGCGATTGGGCTCATTCGTATTGTCCATTCGTACGACTGGTCCATACTCATGGTCCAGT
>BJCO01768579.1:0-10125 GCA_018326465.1 Flaveria floridana | reverse complement strand
TCTCTCTCTACTTTCTCTCTCTACGAATTTGGGAGGCTAGGGTTCAAATGAGGGAGATGGTGGCTGGTTGAATGTGTTAAAGGGCTGATTATGGGCCCTTAATCACTTAGGCGCTTGCCCATAAGCCTAATTTATCCCATAACCCATTTCCTTCCTTTATTAAATACCCTCTAGTTAAGCCCATTATTCTTGATGACTCGTTTTGACTTTTCGGGTGTTAAAAAGAAGGATTCAAATTCAAGGTAAGAATTAATGTTTTTAAGTTGTTCTTGGCTAGATTTAGCCTCGGTTACATGCTTTTATGTGTTTGTTTGGGTTCGGTTGTGTGCTTTAGAGGATTTTAGGTGTTTGAGCGCATAGCAACCGGGTTTGAAAGAAGTCATACTCAAAGTTCCATAAGGTGAGTTCTAGAACCACCTTTTTACATGTTTACCTGATTTTGGGGTTGGAAATGAGTGTATGTATGTTTTTTATAAAAATAGGTTTGTACTCCCGTATGTATGTGCGAATGTGAATGTGGGTTGGTGTATATCTTGGGTGATTTATGGTTATGATGACGTTATTGATGTGTTTCTGATGCTTAGAACATAAGAACTAAGCTTAGAACGTATTAGAATTAGATTTAGGACAAAACTATGATGATGGTAGTTGTAGTTAGTTGTCATGCGCCTAGGTCCCATGCGCCTGAAACTCATGCGCCCAAATAGTAGCCATGCACCTAGAATTAGGTTGAATTTAGCTAAGTGTCCATGCGCCTAGATTGCCTATGCGCCTAGGCACTCACGCACTTGCATAGTGCCCATGCGCCTAGAATTGCCCAGAGTGACCAAGTGTTGGGCCATACCCCCAATAGTGCCCATGCGCCCAGAACCTTTCCCATGCGCCCAGAAGGCCATGCACCTACATAGTGTCCATGCGCCTAAGACTTAGAATTATTTTATGAATTTTGGGAAAATGTAAAGTGTATTCTTTGACTTGGGATGTTCCCGGGGGTAAGGTAAGTTGACTTTTGGTGAGAATGATGTATGATATGTCATATATGATGATGTGTGATGATGTTATGCTTATGTATGATTGTTCTTATGTTCCTTATGCTATGATATATTGATGCGTGACTTTACTTGGTGTGTTTATAACCATAAACGTAAAGTATTATCATAATGAAAGAGATAAGAGTAATGATAACAAAAGTGGAACATAAAGAATGAATGAAAGAAAAGGCTTGTAAGAAGAATGAAGGGAGGATCATAACTCTTTGAGAGTTGTCAGCTCAACTGTGTGCTATAACATGTGATTTTAACCCATAAGGGTTCACACGCAGGGGGATCAGTCTAGGTGACTGAACCCGTAGTACAAAATGGGATCCTTCTCATTTACCCCGAAGATGATGTGGCTTTGTGCCCGGACAGTCTGTGGCTTCGTGCCAGTAAATGAGGAGGCCTTGTGCCCGGAATGGTGGCTTCGGGCCATGATGGGTAAAGCTTGACAGGATCTAGAAACAGTGAAAAATAATAATAAAGTACAAAACGAATGAAACCTACGATAATGGATAAGGTTATACCTTGTTATGTGTACGATGTGTGCTCACGTATGAAAGTAAAGGAAGTGTTTTATGAAAAGAGTATTTTCATATATAAACTAATCAAGTTATTTTATCGCTTTTAAAACTAGAACTCACTCAGTAACGCTGACTTTTATGCATTTTCAGTTGGTAGGTAGTTATTGCTGAGAATGGCACGCGGGAGAAGCTACACGGCAATAGAAATACTAACATCCGTTCATAATTAATAATATTGTTGCTTCGTAATGCGATTAAACAATTCTTTTTAACTGTTAACAACTATAGGTGTATTGCTTAGCAACAGTCTTTATTAATGAATGGTTGACTTTTGAAATTAATTCCGCTATGTTGATTTATGAATTAAATAATGATATATGTATTTATTGCTATGATTGACCAACTGAGAGGCCTCCGGTATCGGGGCCTTACACTTATTCATTAATCACACATTTAGTTTAATCTTACACGTCTGATAACTTTCATTCTGCATCTATAGTTTGATTCTCGATTCCTATTAAATGAATAAGAGTAGTTTCCTAGTTCTTCATAACTTCTATCAGGGCCTTGGTACTTAATAAAGGATTCCATGGATAGGGAGTTTTCATTTTGATTCATTTTAGTAAAATTTCTAGGAAAGTGTGTTTAAAAAAATGTTGAGTGTTTTGGATGAGTTTGGGAAGGAATGAATACATTTTCAATGGTGAGTTATGTGATCTCATTCTAAATTTTTATTTTCGTTAAACAATAGATACAAATGTTCTATTTGTGTATTTTAGTATGATATTAATGATTATTATTCTTATATTTGATTAAATTAGTTCAGGAGTTTGTTTAGAAGATTTCAGAATCAAAACAACAAGTATTAAAGGTTGTTACTTGAAGTTAACTTGTCCATGCTAAAACTATTTCTAATTAATGTTTTTTTGTGGAAATCGATAGTCGGATCGAATATTGCAATCGTGTTGTTGTCGTTTATCAGATCTGTGATGCGGAATCTCACAGACCCGTTCATGATTTCATGTGAAGATCTGAATGCTAGTTTGAATATGTATGATGATGATGAATGAATGATGAACAAATTCAAGAAGAAAAATTCATATATATTTCATTCATTCAGATGTATGATGATCAAGAGAAATTCAAAGGATTTTGTGAGAAAACACTTTCTCTCATACACACTCAACCTTGAATTCTTTAATTGTTACTGATTACACCTTTTGTCTGTGTTTTTCTCTCTAAAACAATGATAATCTTTCTTGTTCTTGATATGGAGTATAAATAACTACACTTAGTTATTAGGACCGTGTACGTACGAAGTACTAAATGATAATGCGTGAAGCCAGATCAAATAGTGCGGAATCCTATTTGATTGGCGATCCAATCAGTGAGAACATTACTATGATCGATATTAGAATAGACAATACATTAAAAATGAGTAGAAATCAATCAAGAACGAACTATGAAGTTGGAATGATGAACAGGGACTCTCTGGACGGCTAGGGTATGCAAGTATTCAAAGTGTTTTCAATTTTTTTGTTTTTCTACGAATTAAGTGGTTTATAGGTTTGGAGTTTTTCATTCGTGCGACTGAACCATTAGCATGGTTTAGTCGTGTGACTAAATCATGCGATTGAGTCATACGCACGACTGAAGGTTCAGTCGTGCGACTAGGTCAATCTTATGTTCCAATCGTACGACAGATCTAGTCTCCTGGTTCAGTCGTGTGACTGGTCCATAAGCATGATGAATTCATGCGTATGGTCCATTAGCATGGGCCATTAGCATGAACTATCAAACAATATCAAACCTATATAGTTAGTTCATACATGTGCAACACATTCAATATAATGATACCATGACATAATCAAAATATAAATCAAACATCACAATACACTTTATATCATTCATTTAACCATTACATCAATTACACATATGTAAGACATGAAAGACTTTTTCATTCAAGCTCATATACTAGGTACATTAACATGTATCAACAAACTCCCCCTTGGACCTAGTTTCCTCTATTTTTAACACTCTTTATATGTTCTTCGAAATTCTTGTACTTCTCCTCTTTTGTAACTCCTGCATGTATTTCAAATGCAAAGCAGAGTCGTATAACGTTCTGGAACTGGAGGGCTTGTACAATATCTTGGACATCATAGAATAGTGGCCATTTGTATAGTGTGTAAACATCTTCAGCACACAAGTTTGTTAGCCATATAGGGTCGAATACCCGGATAGTTTCCATTTTTCCTGCTCGATTTAGAACTATGTCCGCTTCGCTTGTTCTCTAATCAAAATACCACCATTTGAAGTGTGGAGTGAAGTCTTGTGGCATTTCCCTTAAGGGAATCTTGGACATTATGCACGGAGGACTCCACTTCAGCACCACTTTAGGATTTCCAGTAATGGGGTTTACTTCAGACCTACGAATATACCTCGTTGGTTGTTGAGGTCTGAAGTTTACCCACCTGGTGTGGTATTCTTTCCTTAATGCGACCTCAAACCAACCTGACATCTGTCTTGGATCAGCATATAATAGATTTAGGCGTGCCAGCTGGTTGAGCTCAAAACTAGAGAGAGTCTTCAGATCATGTGGATATCTAAAGTACTCTATTCCCTTCTCCCTCTTAACTGCATAGACGTTAAGATCCTCAAACTAAGCCCACTCTATGATCTTTCCAGACACTTTCAGATGACGTTTGACTCCATAAAGCTTTGTGTAGGCATTCTACTTTTGAGGCGCGCGCTGGGCTTTCATTTCAGCAAAACAAGCTGCCCATTCAGCCTTCTTTAAATCAACTTCAGCATCCGAGGCTTGGGCTTGGCTTTCATCATTCTCCTTTGCTTTCTCAAGTTCATCCAACTTATCAAGTACCACTGTCGAAGGTTTCACCCAGATTCGGGATAGCATGTCCTTCCGGATCAGTGTATTGAGGATAGTGAGCAGCAGTGACATCCTCTATCTCCATTTCATCAACATCATGAAGCTCATCGTCACTTTCCACATCAACTGTAGGAGCATCTTTGACCAACTCATCCGGATTCAGCCTGAAGATCTCACCCAGCTGCTCATCTGACAGGTCGTGGAGTATCTCTCCTTCCTCTGGCGTGTAGCTAACAGACCGTCTGACTATCTCTTGCAAGTCAAGAATCATTGTTAATCGACTCTTAACCTACTAAAGGGGTTGGACATCAAAATCATCGGTCTGTTGCTTTTCATCTGTGTGATTAAACATTTGAAAACAACACAAGCACATCAGTGATCAAAACATTTATATAAATAGGCATTGATAAACACTAATTACATAAGTGTAATATGTATTTCAAAGTACAAGAGATAATCAAAATTAAAACATCTAAGCATTAATCTTGTCTTGATCATTTTGCTCTTCAGATTGAAGGACAGAGGTGGACGGTCCTGATTCTTGACGTCTTTTGGACCTTCGCTCCTGAGCTGATGGATCTGAGGCTGATGCAGATGCATCACCTTCTGGCTCGTCCTCATCTTCCCCTTCCCTATCTATTCTACTTCCCTCTCCCCCAACATCATTATCATCATCAGACTCATCATCATCAGATGACTCATCATCATCATCATCATCATCATCACTATCGCCTTTAATCTTGAGGGGCTTGCTTTTAGTGCCTTTTAGTCTTAGGCATAGCTGCTTGTTCTTCCTCTCAACATCCTCAATACGCTTCACCGATGCCTTCAGAAGATCACTCTGAGTGGTCAAGGCATGGTGAGCTCGGGTCATAGCTCTCTCAAGTACAGCTTCCTTCTCCATCAGCTGTGTAATTTGTTCACTCAATGTAGTCGTCTTCTTTGTCAGCAGGGCAATCTGTTTGCCTTGTGCAGCGTTGACAGCCATCAACTGATTCATCTGGTTCGCTCGTATATCATCGGTAGCGAGCAGTTTTAGAACCAGACGGTTGAGGCTGGAAAGCTGTTCCTCTATCCCAACGTTAGGTGGAAGGTCCGGCCTAGGATGTTGCTGGTGGAGTGGTGGATGTGGTATATACAGGAGTGGTGGTGGTAGTGGTTTGTGGTCGGATGGATGAAGTGGGTGTAGTGGTGGTGGCTGTAGTGGTGGTGGTAGGTGTGATGGGTGTAGTAGATGGGGTGGTTGTGTTGGTGGTAGGTGTGATGGGTGTAGTAGATGGGGTGACTGTGGTGGTTTTAGGTGTGATGGGTGTAGTGGATGTAGTGGTTGTGGTGGTAGAGGAGGTCATCAGCACTATACGTCTTCTTTTAGCCTTCTTGCCATGTGGCTGAGCCATGCTCTTAAGCCGAGAGCCCCTTGAGCTCTGTCCTTCCCCTGGCCTTGGTTGAGGAGGAGAGTATGTAGGATCAGCAGTGTCTCTCCTCTCTCCCTCAGTCTGGCGTCCTCCAACCGCCTCCATGCCCCTCTCTGTAGCCACTACACGACTACCCACAGTACGTGTGAGTGGCTCTTCATCCAACTCCTTATCTACCTCATCATGAAGAAAGTCCTGATGGATGGGCACCTGCTCCAGTCCACCGGGAGCTGATGAACTGACATGTGGGGGTGGTGTAGACATAGTATCTGTCTCAGTGGCCCTTGGTGCACTCGGGCCTGTATCTCCACCACCCTGATGATCGTCGTCGTCATCATCGTCCTCATCATCAATCGGAGCCAGTATCGGCTCAACATCCGAATCACTATCATCGTGACGCCACTTTTTCCTAGATGGCGCCACGTAATCCTCACGGGCCAGATGCCTAAATAGCCTCCTGACCGGGGGTTTCACCTGCTTCCCCCAGTACACTCTCATCCTGCCCAAGGTGGTATCATCCATCACCTCAAGCACCACAGCGTCATCGTTCTCCTTCGGCAGGGAAGGAAGCTTCTGATCTATGATCATCTGTAGAAATCTTGGGTACATGCAGAACCTTTCCTTCCCCTTGGCTTCTATATTCTCGACTATATACGAGAAGATCATCTGGGAGAAACTGAACGGGTGGTTCAGCACCAGAGCCACATAGGCATTCTAGATTTGATCTGAGAGCTCGTCAAATCCCCCTCTCCTCAAAGTAATGCACTTCAGAATCACGTGAGCTAAGTACTTGAACTGGGGACACAGATTGCTTTTGTTGACCACACCTGTGTTGATGTTCCCAGTGTGCTTCATCCGTAGAAAGCACCCCCTCACCATCAGAGGGTGAAGCCTGGTTGGGTGATCCTCATCATCACCCAACTCCAGGACTTGCCTGAGATCAGCTGCAATAATGTTGATCTCCTGTCCGAAGATCGAGCTCCGTATACAGTATGGCTCAGTGGACCTATCAACAGTGCCCCCTTCCCAGAAGGTCTGCTGGAGTGATGTGTATGGAGTACACTGTGTAGCTATAGCCCTAAAAATCCTAGAACGTCGAAGAAAAGCTATAATCTCTGTAAACTTGGAAGCATTCCGAGATGTGGGGTCCAGATGAGCACATGTGTTGTGCATAGTACTCATCGTCCGACGATCCGCCATATTTCTGCAATAAAAGGGGCAAACAAGTTGGTTCTATTCATAATTTATTAACATTTTGACTTAGAACAGATTTTGACCAATATGGTTCAATCGTGCGATTGAACCATACGACTGGATTTGATCGTACGATTGACCATGCGATTGAATTCAGTCGTATGCAAGTCCATGCGGTTGAGTCAGTCGTGCGACTGAATCACCGATTGGTTCAATCGTGCGATTGAAGCATGCGACTGGCTCAATCGTACGATTGGAGTTCATCAGTCTGTCCAATCCTATTAACCCCTATGCGACACCATAATCTTGAATATTGGTATTAAGTGAAATTAGTCATTGTATTTGGATTCATATAGTTCGCAGGGACCCGATATATCACTTAAACACCTTTAAATCAACAATCTTGTTCATTTAAGAGTTATATTTTAGGGTTTATCTTTGGTTATTTGATTTAACAATTGAGGTCACATTTGACTGGTTTTAACTGGTTGTTTGACCTTGAATCATTCGCAAATTACCTGTAAAAAAGTATAATCAATGTTAGAACTCAAATCAGAAGGTAAACTTAAAAGTTCAAAATTTTGGCAGCATAAGAGTGTAAAGGCTATTTTTTGGAAATTTTTGAAGTCTGGTGGGGATTTCGACCGAATGAGCCTCTATTTATACTGAATAGGGTTTCAGTCGTGCGACTGGACCCATACGCATGGCTCAATCATGAGACTGAGGTTTAGTCGTGCGACTGAACCATACTCCTCTTTTCTTTCGTACGACTGGCTCAGTCTTGTAGTCCAATTGTATGACATCCTCATACCTATGGTCCAATCATATGACCAGCCCCATTCTCATGCTCCAATCGAACGGTTGGCTCATACTTATGATTCAATCGTACGACTGGCTCATACTTATGATCCCATCGTGCGATTGAGTCATACTTATGAGTTGACTTCATACTTTTCCAAACTTTCAATTTTCGCTTTTGATCAATTTTCACTTTTGATTGATAAAACATTATGCGCACCGATCATCTCAGACATGATCCTTTTAACGAAAAACCATGTGATCACCTCAGACGTGACCCTTTTACCTTTAAAACTTTGATCATCTCAGATATGATCCTTTTAACTTTGCAGTAATCTGGTCACCTCAGAGGTGACCCTTTTAAAGTATGATTCGCAGAATTCATCTTTTTACATAGTCCGAGATGAAATACAATAACTAGAAATAGAAAATAACTTAAAACTTAAACAAAGCAAGACATGTTTTTGTGTTTTTGTTTGAGGTAGGTTGAAAACTATTAAATTGTCATTTAACCGATTTCTCCCCCTGAGCAGAACGGTGTAAGTTTGATTGATCATCTCTGGAGAGATTCATATGGAATCATACAGGTGTATCATAATCATTTGGGACTCTTGGATATATCTTTAAATTGATGATCCTTATTACTCGCAGGGTCACAAGCACTCAAAGGAAATCATACTAGGGCTGTAAGAGGCACACAATGATTTTGACTGTCGAGAGTTGCAGCCACGACGATTATCAGTATTGTTGTCCACATAAATCCATACACAGACTTTTGACTCACATTGGTGATTAGATTGTATTATTTTAACAAGCATTTGTGGATCCCACACTTATATGGTAATCAACATTCCTCAGGAGATTTTTGAGCGGTCTCGGGTATTGAGACAAAAAGAAACTATTCTAAGAGGTTTTAAAGAGATGCAAAGCCTCAGGTCAGTGCCATCGCATAGCAGAGAGGTGCAAACCATAATGAATTCTAGAATATTTAGGTTGTGCTTATCCTCAGGTTAGTGCCACCGCACAGCAGAGAGGCACACAACCTATCTTCTTGTAAGAGCAATTTTTTCTTTTACATATAACGCACCAACAACATTAGTCGTTAGTTTGATTGCGTTTATCATTCTTTTCATGTGCTTTGCTCATTTTTATGGTCGTGCGCACACATTTGTGGCATTTATTTGCTCGTCACCCCTTATTGGAAATGTGTTGATTGTGTTAACCAAGGATAAGATGGAAGCCCACAGCCTGTTGAACAATTTAGTTTAAATTGTTTCACCAAGGAAGTCTAGTTGTATATGTGTTGAATCTACCGACACATCATACAATGAACTAGGAACCTCTAGGCCTACTTTCTCTATTTAACCTCAATAACAGACTAGTGTACTATCATTATTTATTTGGCTTATACTTTTTAGACTTGTAATTTTAGTATAACATTATGATCCTTTCAGTTCTTTTAAAGTCCCAAACAATTAGTTCCCTGTGTACTATCATTTTCAATGATATTGAATCAATCTCACAGTTTTGATTTGATTTTAGCCTATCTGCCCACCGTTTTCTTAAGTAAATGAATACTGAATAAATACTGAACGTAGACTAATCTCCCCCTAAAATTCTAAAATGGAAAATCTTTTTATGTTTTTGTATTTTTAAGACAGGAAAAATAAAGAGAAATAAAAATTAGAAAGACAGACTACGAACTCGATTCCTCTGGAATCACATCGTTTTTCTTTTTCACGCCATTGACCTCTAATAGATATAAAAACCAAGGTTTATCAAATGCTTTTGCGTAGAAGTCGGTGCGTTGAAAATCCGTATTAATTTTAACAACATCGATTAATTACTTTTCAAAATAATCACGTACAAAGTGATACTTAATGTCGATGTGTTTAGTTTTAGGATGTTGGACTGGATTTTTTGTTATGGCTATAGCAGCAGAATTATCAACATAGATAGGAGTGTTAGAGAATTTCAACACGTCGTTGCGCATTTGCTGTTGAATCCAGATGATTTGTGAACAAAAACTTACAGCAGCAACGTATTCAGCTTCACATGTTGACAGAGCAACGGAGGTCTGCTTCTTACACTGCCAGGTGACTAACCGTCTACCAAAGAATTGACATCCTGCTGATGTTGACTTGTAATTCATTTTGCATCTGCCATAATCCGAGTCACTATACGCTGTAAGCTCAAAATCATCGTCATGAGGATACCATAACCCGAGTGTTGGAGTACCCTTCAGATAGCGAAAAATCCGTTTAACACCA
>BJCO01768565.1:0-10767 GCA_018326465.1 Flaveria floridana | reverse complement strand
ATATCTCTTTAATTCAAGTATAATCACTCAATTATGATCTTTTCATTTCTGAAAGCAAAGCCTATCGACACATCAATAATAATCCAAGTCTATTCGTATTTATGCCTTTGAAAGTACTTAGACTCTTTTAGAACTTTGTAATATCATTTCTCATTTCAGTATGAAAATTTCTTTTCTTTTCTTTTCTTTTATTTTTCAATCCTTTGCCTGATTTTTAAGTTAGATGAAGTTTTGGTAATGAATAAACTTAAGTTACAATGATTTACACAAGTGTAATGGTCGGTTATGGCATTTTCTATGTATTTGAAGGCTATGGATGTGTAGAATGACTAGGGGTAGAGGACTAATCAAGGCTCGGCATAACAACAAACACCGAAAATAAAGATGACAAGCGAAAGATGGAGTCACGCGAGATGAAGTACTCACGCGAAAAGAACTTCCACGCGAAAGGATGAGCCGCGCGACAAGTCTGTCGCGCGAGAACTGTTTGTTTAGTATAAATAGTTTAGTTTTCATTTTGTAATTAAGCTTTTGATCATATTTCACTCCAGCACTATGTGTTTTTCGCACAAGACCTGTAATAGGTTATTTGATTCAATACAAGAAGCATATTTTGATCAATTCGATTCTTCTTTCATTCCAATCATGTCTACATTCCGCATTCACATGATTGAGATCGTGTTTTGATTGTTTCTGGGAGATATACATAGTTTTACAATTGGTTGGGTGGTGAGAATCAGCCAAAAAGAGGGTTTTCTAGGTGTAACTCTTGTTACACCTATAGATCGACATGTTATACTTGTAGGATACCTTCAAGAATGTGGAAAGCTCTCCAAGAACAAGGTAGTAGTGAGAGGTTTCTGCTACAACAAGAAAAATAGGGTTTTTAGGTGAACAATGAAGTTAAACTTGAGAAATGACCAAAACCAAACATAGTGAGCTTACACTTGATGAATCTCACGGTTTAGAGGGTGTGGATGGTTGTGGATGGTTGAAATCTCCTTGGACTTGACTGTAGAACCTTGAACAAGAGCTGGAACCTCAAGTCTTGCACGTTCCAAGCCTCAAAACATCACCAAAAGTCACCTTTCTTGCGGTTTGCTGTTGGCTGATGTTGTTGTTGTTTTGGTTCACAATTTTGGAGTTGGAAAGGGGCTGAAATGGGAGAGTGTTGTGTGTTTTGTGATGTGGTAATCTGAGAGAGAGAGAGGAGAGAATGAGAGGAGGTGTGTTTTGTAATTGCATGTAAGGAGAATGGATGATAGGAATGGCTTGTGTGTAGTGGCAAGCAAGAGTGTCCATTGGTGGACAAGGGGGCCGGTTTTTGTCTTGTTGTGGGGCTCTTTTTAGATTAATTTTTTAATCAAAATATTATTAGGTGGTGTTATTTTGTAGTGTAGTATTTAAAATTGTTAGTTATTAGATGATATTAGTTGTTGTCATGTGCATGATCATTCATGCATAATCCGAAATTTCCAAGTGTGTGTATGTATGCATACTTTTAAATTGTTTTCAATTAAGGCTTTGTATTCTAGCTAGGGTGAGTAATCAATATTCCTGGGCACAAATTTTCTAAAAGGCAAGACTTAAAATGACTAAATTCACATAAATCACATAGAATCATAAAAATAGATCAACTAACAATTGGTGATTCTAACATTCTTGATTTAATTAAATTGTTTCTGTTATTAGTACACATAAGATAGGATATGATGCAAATAAATTAGGGTTTAGAATAGTGACCTTGGGACCGGTTGTCACCTCAGGTGAAAAGAAGAAACAAGGAGGACATCTAGGATCTTTCAGTGATGATTATGATTCTGATGATATGGATGATTCAAGCCAAGATTACCCTTTCTTTTCATTTGTCAAGGATTCTATCTTTTGTTCTGAATCTCATGATCAATCATAATCTCAACAAGCATAAGAACCTCCCACTTCTAAAAATTCAAATGTTTCACAACCTATTCCTAATGGTGGTCCTGAAATTAATCACAATGAGTCTAGAATTACATCAGTTTCTAATGATATAGTTAATGATCGCTTTGGTTATTTTATCAACTCACCGACTCAAGTGCCTAATTTTACTCCACGTTCTTCAAACCTATTGCAGCAGCTTTCCGACTTGAACTAGACTAATCTAGATGTTCATGTTCTAGAAGATGGGATTCCAACGTCTCGTATTCACAGAATCATCCTACGTCCCAGATTATAGGTCCATTGAATGAGAGAATAACAAGGAATCATTCAGAAAATGCAAATTTGTGCTTATACTTGTGTTTTCTCTCTCAAATTGTCCCAGAAAACGTCACTGAAGCTTTACAGGACAATAGTTAGATTTAGGCTATGCAAGAAGAGATATTACAGTTCCACAAACAGGAAGTATGGAAGCTTGTAGATTTACCTGAAGGAGAAAATGCCATCAACACCAAATGGTTGTTTAGAAACAAATCAGATGATAGAGGTATTGTTGTTCGCAACAAAGCGAGACTCATTGTACAAGGTTACACCTGAGAAGAAGAAATTGATTATCATGAAGTATTTGCTCCAGTTGCAAGACTTGAAGCAATTCATGTCTTCCTGGCTTATGCTTCATATAGTAAATTCAAGGTGTACTAGATGGACGTAAAAGGTAACCAATCACTGAGGATGTTATGTCAAGCAACCTCGGGTTTTGAAGATTCAGAATATCCTCATCGTGTGTATAAGCTTAGTAAAGCATTGTATGGTCTTCATCAAACTCCTAGAATTTGGTATGATACATTGTCACAATATTTGATCCAGCATGGATATACGTGAGGGAAAATTTATCTGACTTTGTTTATAAAGAAGGTTGATAGTGATCTCTTATGTGTTCAAGTGTTTGTTGATGATATCATATTCGGTTCTACAAGTCCATGATTATGCAATGAATTTGAAGAAGTCATGAAGTCTCGTTTCCAAATGAGTTCTATGGGAGAAATTAACTTTTTCCTTGGTTTGCAAGTGAAACAGTCTACAGATGGAATTTTTATTAATCAAGAGAAATTTGTTGAAAAACTCTTGAAAAACTACGAGATTGTCAATCCATCAGAACTCCAACTGACGTCAATACCAAGATTGAACCTAATCCAAAAGGAAAAACTTTTGACCAGACTTTATACAGCTCTATGATTGGTTCTTTGATGTATCTTACTTCATCTAGACCTGATATAATAGATGCTATTTATGTCTATGCCAGGTATCAATCAGATCTGAAGGAATCTCACCTTATCCCTGTCAAATGCATTTTCAAATATCTCAAAGGAAAACCGGCTCTAGGGTTATCGTATCCTTATGAAGGAAACTTCGAGTTACATGGATATACAGATAGTGATTATGGGGGATGTGGCCAAGATCATAAATCTATGATGGGTGGTTGTTAGTTTTCGGGTCCCAGATTACTCTCATGGCAACGTAAGAAACAAACAAATGTATCCGTTTCAACTATAGAAGCTGAGTACATAGCTGCATCAGCAGGAGGTTCTCAAATCCTTTGGTTACTAAACCAACTGCTGGATTATGAGTTCATTTTTCTTAATACTCCCATTCATATTGATAACACTACTGCCATGTTTATAATAGCTAATCATGTCAAACAATTCCAAAACAAAACATATCAAAATTTGATATCATTTTCTTAGAGACAATTCTGAAAAAGGTTTAATCATTTTGATTCAAATATCAACTGAAAAACAGTTGGCTGATCTATTTACAAAAGCCTTCTTACCAGGTAGGTTTGAGTATTTGGTCAAGTCAATTGGTCTCATTAATCATGTTTAATTACATGATTGAGTTTCATTTCATTGTTTGAATCATATAAATGAAAAGAACCTACTCCCATCTAAACAATAAAATTCCAAGAGAAACTATCAAAGTTGACTGCCTGATTGTATATACTCTGTGTGTGCTTAATATGAAAAAGCAAATACAAATATAGATATTGAAAAAAAGAGAAAAATATAAAATGAAAATTTAAAAAAATTAGAGTTTAGTAGTTCATTTTATTATTTTAGGATTGAATCAGTTTTTGAAATATGTGAAAAATAATAGTGCATTAGTTTTGATCAGTTGCATACTTCACTCGCTTATAAAGTCTGACGTGATCAGATATGATGTGGGTAAACTTAGGCAACTGTACTAAAAAAGTAAATTCTTGTGATTAAACTAAATCAATTATGCATTTATGTGTATTCATCTTAGTACCTATGAGTAGTATTGATCTATCTGATTGATTGATTGTAAAGTCACAACCTCACACCTGGTGGTTATATAATTAACCATGAGATCTGTTTACAACATCTGTTCCCTAGTCTGTTATGAGTCATCATAGACCTGAAGTGCTGAGATATCCTTTGTTGTAAGTCATTACAAACCTAGATATTCTCTCCTGATGCAAAAAGATGCTAATGTGCACAACCTATTCAAATGGATGGTTTAGAGATTATCAAATGGTTTATCCATGATAATTCTCTTATAAACTATAAACATGAGATCTGGTTATAAGTATATGTCTGGTTAATAAGTTGAGAAGATGTGCTTTCTTGCATACCTTGAAGATGGTTGATCTTTCTAAGTCTAAATATGGGTAATATAATGTCATATATAATCAAACCTTAATCAATCCAAGAATTGAAAACTAAGTGTGCTGATACTTTTGCCAAAAATACTCATTCTCTGTCCTTGGATCTTGTGTCTCCTTTGCTGTGAAATCACTGACCTGAAACACACTTGATCAGGATTTAATCACTGTCTATGACTATCCATAATTTATTTTATTTTAATGTGCTGATCTTAACTGATATGATCTCACTACATTCATATGATCCATTATGTATATACTAGACTTTTATTCTAATTTATTTTTACTTTTGCATGATTTTCTATGTGCAGGATGTTGATAATGATTGGCTTACTCTATTTGCACCATAAATAAACTTCTAAGTTTTTCAACTTAAGAGTTTAGGGGAGTAAAATGAAAAAGAAATAATTAAAATCAAATGTTTGGATGAAAAGGATGAAGCTATCCATGACAAGCATGTGTGTGTTTGATATGATGAAAACATGAGCCTGAAAAGATTTTAGCACAAGTGGAAAAGCTTCTTGTTTTTAAAAATGTGATCATTCGTATTTTTGAAAAAATTTAAAATAAAGACTAAGATGACGGGAAATAGTTTAAATAAAAATTGTTTTTAAAATTGTGCTCGATTGGAAGTTAAAAAATGATCATTTGACATTTGCTAGTATATGATGAGTGATAGTCAAAGTTGACTAAGTGTGATGTGTGAGAATTTATGATGAACAGTGTTCATGTGCACAAATAGTGTTTGGATCAAATTTGTGAAAAACTTCCAAGTGCTAGACGTATGAAAAGTTTCTCTTACGCCTGAACAGTGTTCAAAAGTCCATTTCAGGAGTTTGATTGAATTTTAGAATTTGTACAAGTGTTGGGCGTTTGGTTCAACCTCATGCGCCTGAACACTTGTCATGCGTTTGAAAAAGGTAATTGTTGGGCGTTTCAAGTCATACTCATACGCCTGAACAGTACAAGACTTTCCAATGTTGAAAATATCTTAAGTGTGGATGTTTTGGATGGATCATGCGCCAAAACAGTTCTCATTTGGACTGAGGGTTCATGAAATTGACCTAGTGTTAGGCGTTTCTGTCTAGGTCATGCGCTTGAACAGTGCCCATGCGCCTAAACAGTGCCCATGCGCCTGAAACAGTGCTCATGCACCTTAGGCTTTTCTATGAAAATGTGACCAAGTATGCTCATGCGTCTCAACAGTGCCCATACGCCTCCATAGTGGTCATGCGCCTAAGAGTTTTTACACTTATACATATATTCAACACTTGGTATAATTCTTCATTTTCATATCTACTCTCAAAACTCTCTGTTACTCTCAACTCATATGATTCATTTCAGTAACTCAGTATTATTTGATTTCAAGTTAATCTTTGTGTTAAATAGGTAAAATAATTGATTTCAAACACCATGTTGATCTTATAACATCAAATTTCAGAACATAATTAGAGCATTTGATTAGGCGTTCGAATGTTGTTCGGGCATTTGAACCCTAAGAAGTGATAAATTCAAAATCTGAGAATTGAATGTTTAACAATCCTTAAAATTGAACATTAATGTGGTGTTGATACATCAATTGATTGTGATAATCAAAACATTTTTTCATCATATTATGTTCTTGATGATTTGGTGTTCATCAGTCGACAATCATGAACAAGAAATGAAAAGTCAGTTTGAAATTTTAATGAAAATTAAGTTGTAAATCATCAAAATTCACATAATCAACTGATTCTAGAAAATATTATTAGTATTTAGTAGTCTTTAAATCTTTAAAACTTGAATTTGATTGTAATTTTTCTTATGGTATAGTGTGTTCAACACTTAGAAACTTTTTAAGTGAAATTAATCAAGTTTAAAAATTTTTAAAATTACTAAGTAATTGGATATTCTATAATAAGAATTAAGTCATTGGTATTAATGTATACTTATTGCTTGTCTTATGTCAATAGATAGCAGAGTTAAAGTTTGAACCAAAGCATAATGTAGCAGCTTTCTTAAATGAAGATGTTCATGATGTTGTTGGTTATAAAGAGATGATTAGATTCTTGTTGAGGACAAGACATGTTTATGCTATATGTGCAAGGCCTGTTATATATGCAAGATTAATAAAGAAATTTTGGAGAACAGTTGAGATAGATAGAGATGATGAAGGAAGAAAAGTGTTGATCGGATTTATTACATATCAAAGGATGATTGAAGTTTCTGAACAATCTATAAGATATGCTCATAGATTGGGAAACAATGATCCATAAGACTTGGCTGAGCTTTCTTTTAATAACTGTAGAGAGGCATTCATTGCTATGGGTCATCAAGATAATTTCCCAAAGAAGAAATTCTCTAGAGCAAGAGTTTACAATCATTGGAAAGTGTTATGCTGCATCTTCCAACACTGTATGTCAAAGAAAAGTGCTGGATGGAATTCATTTCCAGTTGATATAGCCTCTCCAATAGTAGCTTTTGCGACAAACAGAAGATTTAACATGGCTAAATGGATTCTTAATGGATTTGCTTACAATCTAGAGAAAGGAAAGTGGAACAAGTACTTGATGTATCCAAGATTTCTCCAGATGATCATAAATGAAGAAAAACCTAATTTTCATGCTTATGGAGTCACTGGTGAAATATTTGAACTTGAACATATGTGTGAAACAGTGTATAAGAGACTAGCTATGATTACTGGTGTTTTTTATTATATAAGGAATGTGGAAAGAGATGATGTAAACATCAATGAAGATCATTTTCATTTGACTGAGGATGCTCCTATTGATTCTAATGATCTAATTGAAGATGTTCATCAAGATGTGTCTGATTCTAAAGATGAAGAAGATGATAATGATTTAGATGAACCTGAGAATGAAGAAAGTTCATCTAGTAGTGATGATGATGATGATTGTGACAACCGACCTCAAGGTCTTTATTCTAACCCTAATCTACTTGCATCATTTCCCATCTTATGAGTACTAATAATAGAAACAATCTAACTATATCAATGATATTAGAATCATCATTTGCTATTAGTTCCATTTTTATGATTTTATGTGATTTTAGTGACTTTTAGTTAGTTCAAGTTTTACCTTTTAGAACTTAGTGTCCCGGGAATGTTAATTAGTCACCCTTACAAAAACTAAATCTTAATTGAAGCATTTAAAAACGTGTGCATACACACACTCATAATCCATGGCTAATGCATGCATGTGCATGTATAACAACTATCAACTAACAAAATTTTACCATCTAATATTCTACACAACACTACAAAACAACACCACCTAATAATAATATTGATTAAAAATTTAAATTTAATTGGCCCACTAGAGGACAAGGCTCGGCCACCCCTCTCCTCTGCACCCCTCTCTTCTACACCACCATCTTTTCCACCACTCCCTTTGCATGCACCACTTCCACAACTCCTTTACACCTCTCACTCTCTCCTTCTTCCCTCTCGGTTTTTCCAGAAGAATACACACACACACTTGAGTTTTCTCTCCACTTCTAGCCTCATATTCGAAGAACAAGCATAAGCAACCATCAGCCAAGCTCGAAACCATAAGGAAGTGAAGGTTTGTTAGCTTTTGGTGCTTGAATCTTGCAAGTTCGTGGTTTCCAGCACTTGTTCGAAATTCTACAGATTTGTACAAGGATTTCCAGACCATTCTTGTCTATCTACACTCTCCAAAACATGAACAATACCAAGTGTAAGCTTCATGTCACCCGAAAATGGTCAATTCATGTGTTTTCTTCACTTTTCTTTTAAAAACATTTCCTCTATTTGTTGTAGTAGAAACCCGACACCAACATCTTGTTCTTAAGGATATTTTAACTTCACAAAAGGTATCTCACACGTTATATTGGTCATTCTTGAGGTGGAACCCGATTTCCACAATGAAAACCCTCTTTTTGAGTGTTTTGCACCATCGAACTTGTATATCTTGTAACCCTTTGAAGAAAAAGATATAATCTGATTGTTAATGTTTTATAAGACTCTTAATAACATTTTTTGAAAGTTACAAAAGGTATACACCATGAACATGTGGTTATAGCACGAGTTGCACCTTAGAAAACCTTCTTTTTACATGAAATAACACCATTTAAGCACTTGTTTGAAAACCCTCTCAACCAAGGATCATAACCTGCACAAGAACAACTTTAAAAAACCTTAATAATCTCATTTTAAATTTAAATAAGGTTTTGGTAATGTTTAAACTCAATTTATAATGATTTACACATGTGTAATGGTCGGTTATGGCTTAATCACTAAGTTGATAGTTTATTGTTGTGTTGGATGACTTGGCCATGAGTTTGGGACATGATTTCAGAATTTTTTGATGAATATTAAGTGTGTGATAAATGGTTAATCTCTGGAAATTAAAGACATGTCAAGATTAGACCCACTTTGGTCACTTTCGGGACCCGAAACATGGTAAAACGACTTAAAAATAAGAGAGCTAGGACTTTAAACTTTTTAAATAGAATTCCAGGCTCACAAATGGATAATAAAATGTTCTTGAATAAATGGATTGATTAAGTGGTCAAAAGATAGGTTAAACGGTATTTCTAACTAAAAACGAGTGTTAACCGGGTGATGTTTTTGAGAAAAATCCAAGAAATACGGGTGTAAAGATAAAATTTATAAAAACCATGTTATTTCAGTAGATTAAGTGGGAAAAGAACTTATAGAGTTGAAAAATTGGTCAAACGAGCTTTTAAACGGTCAAATTCGGTTAAAAACGCGTTTTAACGAGTTAAACATAAAAACGAAGCTTTCAACTATTAGAGGCAAAAATTTCATAATCAAAGGAGTTGAAACTTATAAAAATGTCTTTAAAATGTTATCTACTGGTCTAATACTCGAAAACATTAAAGTTCATACTTTACCGTTAAAACCCTTCGGTTTTACCGTGACCGGGAACGTTAAACACATAGGTATTAAACCAGACCTATATTCTGAAATTTGTGTACACTTACTTAATAATAAGTTAATTTAACTTCAAGAACCTGATTTTTGGTCATAAAATTCATTTAGTACAAGAAACCAAACTTGAGGGTAGAAACTGTCAATTTTGGAACTTGGGGGACTGAATTGTAAAATGTTACTAAATTTCATAACCAACTCATATCATGCTACAAAAGGTATATACCATGAACATGTAGTTATAGCACGAGTTACACCTTAGAAAACCTTCTTTTTATATGAAATAACACCATTTAAGCACTTGTTTGAAAACCCTCTCAACCAAGGATCATAACCTGCACAAGAACAACTTTGAAACACCTTAATAATCTGATTTTAAAGTTAAATAAGGTATTGGTAATGTTTAAACTCAAGTTATAATTATTTACACATGTGTAATGGTCGGTTATGGCTTAATCACTAAGTTGATAGTTTATTGTTGTGTTGGATGGATTGGCCGTGAGTTTGGGACATGATTTCAGAAAGTTTTGATGAATCTTAAGTGTGTGATAAATGGTTAATCTCTGGAAATTAAAGACATGTTAAGATTAGACCCACTTTGGTCACTTTCTGGACCCGAAACATGGTAAAACTACTTAAAAATAAGAGAGCTAGGACTTTGAACTTTTTAAAGATAATTCCAGGCTGAAAAATGGATAATAAAATTTTCTAGAATAAATGGATTGATTAAGTGGTCAAAAGATAGGTTAAACGGTATTTCTAACTAAACACGGGTGTTAACCGGGTGACGTTTTTCTAAGTGTTGGGAGGAGAATGAGGGCTGCTCCCCTTTTATAGGCTTTGCTCAGTCGCATCTGGTCCAGGGGAGACTGGACCTTCAGCCGCATCAACACTATGCGATTGGACCCCAATCGCACGTGTTCCATGCGGCTCATACTTCATTCGGGCGGTTGAACTTCAATCGTGCGGTTGAGCTCACGATCCGTCGAGAAGATAGCCAAAGTCGAAGTTCATCTACTTCTACCTGTAATGTGAGTTCTAGGACCCCTCATTTACATGTTTTTAACTGATTTTGGGGCTGGATCACATATAAACCCTAGTTTTGTAAAAGTGTATAGTTGACCCATTTGATGAAATCTTAGATAATGTGATTACAGTGTGATATAGGACTTACACATGCTTGTATGATGTCCTTGTATGAATCCCTGAGCTTTGGGAGGGTCAATTTGGGTTAAAAACGGGTTTAAGGTGG
>BJCO01768564.1:0-10212 GCA_018326465.1 Flaveria floridana | reverse complement strand
GGTTTTGAAGATAGTGTTGAATAAGTCTGTTAGCCATTTCAGGCCGTCGTCTCCCAGGCACTTCCACGCTTCAATCGGTATGTTGTCTGGCCCCACCGCCTTCGCCCTTCCCATTTTTTTCAGCGCTCTCGTAACTTCGTCGACAGTGATGCTTCTACAATAACACTTGTTTTGTTGGTTCGGTTGGATTGTTTTATCGATGGCAGATTGTTGGTTGGGGTTCGTTATGTTGAAAAGGTTATCGAAGTAAGTTTTCCATCTCGCCTTGATGTCGTTCTCCTTCACCAAGACCTTTCCATCCGCAACCTTTATAAACTTCACCATGCTCAGGTCCTGTCTTCTACTTTCTCTTGCCCTGGCAATCTTAAACATGTCATATTCTCCTTCTTTCGTCTCTAATCGCTTATACATTCTCTCGTACGCTGTGTTCTTTGCCTCTGACACAGACTTTTTCGCCTCTCGCTTAGCCTCCTTGTATTTATGTTTTAACTCTGCTCGTTCTTCGTCATTATTACATTGTAGAAGGTCTCTAAAACTTTGTTGTTTAATTCTTATCTTCTCCTGTACATTTTCGTTCCAACACCAGGATTCCTTATGGCCTACTGTCCTATTTGTTGCAAGTCCAAGAGTTTCTTTAGCTGCTTGCATAACTGTAGTTGCCATATCTTCCCACATTTGGTTTGCGTCTTTCTGTGGCCCAGTTTGGATCATTGGTATGACCTTATCTCAATAGGTGGTAATCTTTTCGTCTTTGAGCTGGCCCCATTTGATCGTAGGTCTAATTCACTTAATTGGTTGGACAATTGCTCTCTTCACGCGTAGATCAGCCACCAACATATGATGTTGAGTCACTACTGTCTCTCCCGGGATTGCCTTACAGTCCTTCCACGAGTTACGATCTTCTCCCCTCATCAGCAGATAGTCTATCTGCGTGTGTCTCCCGCCGCTGCGAAACGTGATAAGATGCGATTCTCTTTTCTTAAAAAACGAATTTATGATGCCTAGTTCATGCGCTAAAGCAAAGTCAAGTAGCTCCCTTCCGCCGTCATTCCTCAGACCATACCCAAATCCTCCATGAACCGACGGGAATTGATCATTACCCTTACCGATATGCCCATTAAAATCACCTCCTATGCATATTTTTTCTTCTCTAGGTATGTCCCCCATAACGTGATCTAAATTCTCCCAGAACTTATTTATTTCCGTTTCCCCTAGTCCAACTTGTGGTGCATATGCATTAACTATTGCCACTACCTCATCCCCTATTACTATTTTTAACAGCATAAGTCTATCATCGTATCTTCTCACCTCCACTACATTATCCTGAAGTTATTTAGCAACTAGAAAACCTACTCCATTTTTTGTACCATCTGACCCTGAATACCACAGTTTATAACCATTGCACTCTTTTGCTCTCCCACCCCGCCATCTAGTCTCCTGAAGGCACGCTATCAGAACCCTACGTCTTTTCAGCACATCAATTAACTCTAATAACTTACTAGTAAGGGTGCCTACATTCCACGATGCCACTCGCAGTCTATAACCATTTCTCCCTTAAGAAGCACATCTCCTCCCCGAACATGATCTCAGAGCAGTGTAATGTCACCTGTTATCTATTATACCTCACTAACCCTCCGTGACCAAAAAAACCAACCCAAATTCGTGAAACAGCCACTAAACACGGAACACACCTTAAAAAAGCAAAGCAACACTAGAAATGTACAGTCAAAAGCAACAGGCCGCGCATAAACAACTCAGGACGCAGCAATATATCAAACAAACGAGAAAGCAACAACCTAAAACTAGAAATATCAAATAACTAGAAATATACGCAATATATCAAATACCGAGAAAGCAGCAATATATCAAATAACTAGAAATGAGAAATGAGAAATGTAAACCCGGTATGGAACGATCTTACCAAACGATGGGGTGGGGTGCGGTGAGTAGGCACCCTTACTAGTGTTCCAGGGGTGGGTGGGTAGGCGTTGAGTGGGCTGGTGGCAGCCGAGCAGGTGTGTTGGTGAGTGGGGATGGAGGTGATGGTGGTGGAGGTGTTGTTCGGTGGTCAGGTCGCTCCGGTTGGCAGGTTGCTCGGTGATGGTGGCGGGGTGGTGGATGTGATGGTGTTCGGTGATGGTGTCGGGGTGGTGGATGTGGTTGTGTTCGGTGATGGTGGCGGGGTGGTGTTCGGCGGGCAGGTTGCTTCGGTTGGAGTTCGGCGATGATGGATGTGATGGTGGTGGTGGTGTTGTTCGACGGTGTGGTGGTGTTTGATGGTGTGGTGGTGTTCGGCGGTTCTCCGGTGTAGGCGGTGGCGGTTCTGTGGGTTGCTCCGGTAGTCCGGTGGTGGGGGTCAGGCAACCGCTGTTGATGGTGGGTGAAGATGACCGGTGGTTGACCGGTGGCCGGTGAGTCTTCGACCTTTGACCGGTGGCCGGTGGTTGACTGGTGACCGGAGGCTCCGGTGGTTTGCCGGTGGTTAATGGTACAAAGTTGAAAAGTTGAAAAGATAGAGAGAGAGAGAGTTGAAAATATTGGACCAAAATCTATGGGAACAAAAAATCGTTTAAAGCATATTAAAAATAAAATACAAACTAATTTCATCATCATATTCATCAAAAAGATCAAAAACACATATTAAAAAGACATGAAATGTTTGAAACTGACACAAAGAGTCTAAAACATCAAAAACAAACATGAAAACCCCCTGAGGCGCCCCTGAGGCACAACTTTTCTTAGCGCCTCAGCCCTGGGAGGCGCACAAACATAATAACCCTCTGAGGCGTCGCCTCATACTCGTTTTTTGGGCTTCTCGCCTCGAGGCGCACACCTCAGCCGTTTTTTAAACCATGAGGTTAGCTTAATTGGAGAAGGGTCAAATGAGTCTAAACCCTAATGCATAAAACCTCAAAGATCTATTTACTCAAAAAGTTAGAATGTTATATTTGTATTGAGAAAGTATAAACTTGTACTCTTAATTGAACTCACCAATTATTTACAGAGAGAGAACATGTTGGAAAAAAATGTTTTGGGTCAACCCATTTTGACCCGATTCATATTAACAAATTACCTGTGTTACACAACCTATTCGTTTGCCGCTTATGAATTGTATGGTTCATGGCTTATTAATTATAACATAATGCCTTGTAGGTGGGTGGAAGGTGATGCACTTGATTTGCCGTTTTCTGATTGTTATTTTGATGCAATTACCATGGGCTATGGGCTAAGAAATGTAATTGACAAATATAAGGCAATGAAGGAGGTATATCGAGTTTTAAAACCAGGGTCGAAAGCATCAATCCTTGATTTCAACAAATGCACCGATGAATTCAGGACTTCTATCCAGGTTTGGTTTATGTTATCCCAATTTTTGCATTCTATGATAATTTTCAAATTGGTATGGATCTACTTGATTATAACTCATTTTGTTCCATCAGAATCACAATAATTTCACTTTCTGGAAATTCCATGAATTTTAAAATAATTTCCTTTTCTGAGCTTCCAAAGTAAAAGTATTAAGTAATCCCAATATAATGATTAGAAACAAATTGCTGACATTATCTTGGGTCCATAAGTACCCTTTATTTCGTCTCTTATACTGAAGGGTATGAAAGATATTTGACGATATTATGTCAGATTTCACAACCATTAGAGGAACGAGGGGGCATTAGTATTTTGGTATAATTATTTGTATGGTACTTTTTTCATGCCTGTTACTATCAATAGTTAATATTTCAAATTACATGATAAGTCAACCCATAAATAAATACATGTCGTGTTTTGAAAGACTACTGTGTGAAAACAATTTCAACTATGGCCTGCATATGCAAAAGGAACTAGTTGTGTATATTACTTGCAAATGTTTATTACTTATGATTTATATTAGTCACTTTGCTAGCTATAACAAAAAGTTTTTGCCCTTTGTTGTAGGGTTGGATGATTGACAATATAGTTGTGCCTGTAGCAGCTGGTTATGGTCTTTCAGAGGAATATCAATATCTAAAGAGCTCAATACAAGAATTTCTAACAGGTTGGTTGTTATTGTTAACAAGTGGCAACATCCAGTCTTATCTTTATCTTCACATAATAATAAAAGAGAATAATGATGATATCGTCATTTGGTCAAAAAGGGAAAGATGTCACTTAAGCAGGCATGAATTGGCGTTCAATTTTCATTAAGTTGGAAATTTATTAAGTTGATGATGCCATCTTCCTAATTTCTCTCTCATCGAGACACCTCTTCTATTATGATTTTATGAAGTAATAAAAAAGGCTTATCACTTACACCTATTAATCTTCGCTTTTCATTCTAAATCATCATCATTTATAGTATATTTTCTTAATTTATTAAATAACACATAATAATGTAACATATTTAACAAATTACATATTTTATAGATCTTTTGAATACGCTTAAAACGATCTTAATATTGAAATATTAGTGGTGATTGCGTTACATTTTTTGTCATCGCAACTTAAATATAGATACAGTAAGTTTTCTATTTCACAATATAGTTTCAGTATACATCCTTTCTGTGTAAAACACATAATAATGACATCATTAAATGTGATTAAAATAGTAAAGTAATAAATATAATATTTATATCCTAGCTGATGTGTACTTGTCACTTGCTTGTATGACAATTCACGTATGTTTCATATTAGAATGAAAGTTTTTATTCTTGTTGTCGTTGTCCATATAACACATAGATTATTAACTAGTACATTTGAAAATAGCTCATTTCAGGTTGTATCTTACTCATAGGGGGTCAAATAGAAAAAAATAGCTATATCAAAAACGGTCAAATGGGTTGAAAGGCGCTTAAAGGGTAATCAAATAATCACGACTTCTTAAAATGTTTTCCTTCAATAAATCAGAGTATTATTATCATAACAAGGTTTTGCAATTGTATCTAGTACGTTAGTAATTTATAAAATTTAAATAGCGGACAAAAAGGCGTTGAGAGGGTCGATCCAAAACACGCCCCAACCTTTTGACTTGTATCCAAGCATCATCTTTGGACCTAAACGGCTAAACCCATTGTGACATTTTTCCAACCCACCTAGCCTGCATGTTTTGCCACCTCTAAAGTCATAACTATCTTCTTCAAAATAGCTGAAGTTCACATCGTTTATATCCCTTTCTTTCTTTCTTTATTTTTTCATTTAGTGGGTTCCTATCTTCATTTCTTATGTGATGAGAAACCAACATCACACCTTGGCTTCTTTTCATGCCCTATTAAAATGTTTCATAAAATGAGAATATTCAATGACGGAAAAGAATGGGACCTCATATATTTCCAGCGTCCTATAGCTTACTTTTCATTCACATCTCATGTGTATTATTTGAAAGATTCCTATATATAAAATCTAGAAACAGTAAGATACCATTATATTTACTGTGTGGTACCCCTAGGTTTTGTATGAGCTAGTAGTTACAATATGATTAATATACTCTACTTGCAAATACTTCCTGTACTAATAGGTGAGGAGTTGGAGCATCTTGCTCTGGAAGCAGGATTTTCAAGTGCTAAACATTTTGAAGTCGGGGGAGGACTCATGGGCAACTTGGTTGCTACACGATAAAAAACCTAGAATAATAATTTTGATGGGGAATTTAAAATGCTGGAAGATATTGATTTTCATCACAAAAGGTTAGAACTTAGAAACGATAATGTGGTTCTAAAGCTCTATTCAGTATATACATGTTACTTTTATGAACGAATTGTGTTTGATAACCTTTATATATGTAAATTTTTTGTTTATTTGTCTCTCTTAAATTATTTAAAGATGGACTATAATTAGAGCTGGAACAACAGGGAAAATAGCTTCATCTTGAGGATCTAGTTTCTTAATCTACACCTAGCACTATAATCTGCCAAAAGTAAGAGGGTTATCTTATCTATCCCTACAAAATCATTCCCTCTTCAGGATCATAGTGGTAGATTCATATTAGCCCAAACCAATCAAATGCCATGGACTAGAGATCACAAACTTACTTATGAATGGGTTATTTGGGTCGAATAGGTTGAGTCGTTTACACTGAGAATTAGTCTGTCGTTGTAAAAGTATTAGTTTTTCTAATCATAACTTATTAGTTAGGATACTAATACAATATTAATAGACGGACAAAACAGGTGCTTGCAGGCTGTTTTCACCTGTACCAAATGACCTAATTTAACTCACACCCAACCTCTAGTATTGATGCATTGTTGGCATTCTTGATCTAGCACAACAATATACCCCATATCATAAAATGCACAGTTCATACTTCATACCTATATGTTACAACATACAAGTTTTCAAAAACATGATTACTACCCTTTTTCACAAATCAAGAGCTTGCACTCACATTTCATGTGAAAAATTAAAACAAAAGAACTTCACAAATCAAGAGCTTGCACTCACATTTCATGTAATGGTTAACTAGTGTTACCTTGGGTGGAAATGACTGTGAGAACTCTAGCAACTGAACTAGAATCATCACTATCACAGTTTTTTGATGAATTTTGTGTAATGTTGTTAAGTTCCATGACTATCTCATCTATAAAAGGGGGACTAGAAGGGGCGGGTAACGGGTCATCATCTTTAGCTAACATTCTTAGTGCTGCTGACATGGATGGTCTTAAAGATGGAGCTTCTTGGGTGCAAAGAAGTGCTACATGTACCACTTTAATAATATCTTTTTGGAAATTTATGTTGGGATAAATGTGTATCATTAGATTCGGGTCAAATATTTCCTCCATTGTTCCTTGCTTGAAATGCTTCCATACCTGTTCATCCACAAATAACGGTGGAAATACGTTTTTAAAGATGCTCACATTGTTTGATTATTTACTCGGTCCCATAAGTATTGCAGTCATATTTGGGAAAATAGGTTGGCCGAGTCACATGTCAAAACAGGTAAGTTACTCTACGGGTCAAAACTGGCCGGGCTAGATTGACCCAAAGTACTTTTGGTACAAAATTTTTAAGTTCTTAAAATTAACTAGTGTGTCAAATAATAATATATATAAAACAGATTAGGAAGTTTTTTGCTATACATATACACTTCATTCCACATTTTTTTACCCATTTTCCATTTTAGCTAATTTGTTTTTCACTATCGGTTTCTCTGTCCCAAAAGAAAAGTCCACTAGACAAAAAACACACTTTTTAAGAAATTATAACTATGACAACTTTTATTTAGTAGAATGCCAGTTTTATCCTTCGATCAACTCTTAAGTATGGACTTTGAGTTTTCTAATAGTTTTTGTAATTAGGGGTCATATGGGGAACTAAAGCAATTATACTTGTTCTTTCCAATAATGGGCCATTAGGGACATGAAAATAATTAAGTACCTAATTTAGGGACATAGGGAGTGTTTGATATTTTTGCTTTATCTTGTTTGATCTTTTAGAAATAAAATATAACCTGCATCCGATGTAGTTTTAAGTAAAAATGGTTTAAATTGCCACCTGTAGTTAACATTCTAGAAAAAAATATGAATGTGGTGAAATATATACTTACAGTAGATAGTAAGCTGTCTGTATATTCTGTGGTTGTGCTTTTGCTTTTGTTGCTTTCCACCCCGGTGACCATTTCTAGAATTAAAACACCAAAGCTATAGACATCTGCCTTTTCGGTTAATTGACCATGTGCTAGGTATTCTGGAGCCATATATCCACTGGTAAAATTGAAAGAAAAAGGAAAAGACAATCAGCCAAGAGGATTTGTTAATTGGTACTACGAGTGTCAAAATGGACAGGCTGCGTAATGAGTTGAATTGCCACCCTTAATTCTTAGTACCAGGTTGGGCTGGTTGACCCACAAACACCTTTTTTGTCCATTTTATTAGAAAGAGTGGATATATAGTTAATGCATTAGATATGATTACCAAAACAAATCTAAATTTAGGAGGTTTCATGCATTAGGAAACATTTTTCTGCAGCTTTCCACTCATTTGATTTGAGATCAAATCGACTCATTCATAAGTAAACCAGTTAAAATTACCATTTCTAACTTTTATCAGTTTGTCTTTTGCTTCTCTCTGTTTCTCGACATATATTATCTTTTGCTTGATTATTCTATATAAGTAGAATATACTTACAATGTTCCTACAATAGCGGTGCTAATATGGCTTTTATCAACTTCAAATGACCTGGCCAGCCCAAAATCAGCTATTTTGGGACGGAACCTGAAGTCTAATAAGACGTTAGGAGCTTTAATATCTCTGTGAATGATCCGGTGGTTGGTATTCTCATGAAGGTAAACCAAGCCTTCTGCTATACCAATAATAATCTCAACTCTCTTCTCCCAGCCTATTTCCCTGCCTCTTATTTCATCTGTACAAGTTCAGAAGTTCATAATCACATCCCAAACATCAGTGTAATGATTTCTTACTTGACACGTTTAAGATACAATGTAACCCAAATAGAAGAATTTATAACTAAATGAATCAGAATTGTATTATCATTTTTTAGAACTTACCAAAAATGAAGAAGTCAAGGCTCTTGTTGGGTAGATATTCATATATAAGAACGCTTTCGGGTCCTGAACAGCTGCATCCTAATAATCTAATTAGGTTTTTATGTTCAACACTGCTAATTATATTAACTTCATTGTAGAAATCTGCTACTCTGAATTTGTAGTTAAAGAAAAGCCTCTTCACAGCTATCTCTCGTCCATCCGCAAGAACCCCCTGAGAGAAATATCATTGTTCACATTAGTTATATAAAGGGCCAACAACAAAACTAAAAGTCTAATGCTGCAAAAAGGATATCAAAGCTTTACATAGATGGTCTTAGAGGTGGTTATTTCAACCCTTTTAGTTATGAACGGGTCGATTTGCTTATGTATTTTCTCTAACGGGTCAAGCGGGTAGAACAACAAAAGGCATCTTAAAGGAAAATGGACAAATGGGCCGCCCAACTAGTCAAACGTGTCGAAAGTTTATCGAAGTATAAAACTTTCAATGCATAATACGTCCTTAATATCTAACAGAAAAGTAGATTAGTACAAAACTAATATAATTTTTGTAAGCATATTCGACCCCAATCAGTTTTAAAAGAACTTTCACTTGTGGAGAAAAAGTGTTTTGCGTCAACCCAACCCAACCCAACCCAACCCAATTTGACTATAAGGTACAACCTTGTACACAGTTCCGAATCCTCCTTGTCCGAGCTTATTAGACTCATCCCAGTATCCCGTAGCTTTTTCAACGGTGGAGTATTTAAAGTTCAAGCCACTGTCATTAAGAACCTTTGCCAGCTTCTCAACATCATAAGAACCTGCAAATTGTAAGCAATCACTTGTTTGTTTCATGGATTTTGGCATTTTGCAGAACATGTTTTTGATCCAAATGTTGCTTAGCAGCTAATACCTTTTCTCTTGTGTTGTATATATCTACGATTCCTGATATATAAAATGATCATCAACGCAACTGTTGTAACCGCCACAGAACTTATAACGGAAGCCACAATAGCTATTATTCTCCCTGCCAATACCAATATTAATATCATCTACATCTCATAAATAAGATTTGCTAACACATGTTTATGTTATTTTCATTATTTCTTCTCAGTTTTTTCTAGTAACCGTGAGAAGTCACCAACAGGCTACCACTGGCCCCGTCAATACTTTGCTAACTAATAAAATACCGTGTTGTGTAGATGGCCTTTCAGGGATTTGACAGCATAACTATTTAAAACTGGATGCAAATATAAGGCTTTTGTCAAAGAGACTCAAACACTTATCATTATGAAATGTTGACATCCGGCAACTTTAGATAAGCTTATTTTTTTGGGGATATATTTAATATTTTAAAAGTATGAGCTTATCAACTTGAGTTTATGAGTTTAGAACTTCAGATATATGATTTGTTGTTTTTTAGGCAAATGTGGAAATAACTTCATGCGTTTAACTTTTCATTTTAGTGTATGTAAACTATGTTTAAATGTGATTAAATCCGTTATTTATATTATCAAGACTTATTTTCACGCAAAGAAACAATATTTTTGTATAAACTTTAGAAAAATATAGGTTATAATTTAGTGTTTTAAGAATCGGAGCGGACTAGTTGATAGGGCTCGAGACTGATCATAGATCCAGTCTGGTTATGCATATATGGACTATTTCCTTTTGAACCGGCCAGGTAATTGGTCAAACCGGGTCTAAGTCTAACCGGCCCGGTTATTAACAAAATGTATACCTGCAAACCACAGAATCAG